>JAODXP020000027.1:29961691-29996075 GCA_027497455.2 Sardinella longiceps
GGGCTTTGGATGCCTTCATCAGGAAATAATGAGAATGACACAAAAGTGAATGTTGCCTTAATATTAAAATAATAATATTATGAAATATAAGTCTTTTGTAGTAACACTTGGCTACATGTCTCATAATGCCCGGCTATGCTTACTAAGTATGATAATATAAATTCCTGGAATTAGTTATTCCATCCCCATAAACAAGTATCCAAAATAAATCACATCATGAATATAAGTTAAAATATTGTAAAGGAGTATGTACTCTTCATGTTACAGTATAGAGTAAGTCCATGTCAAGTCACATATAACTGGCACAGGATAGGCTATTGTTAGTATATACAGCCTAAACTTTCAGGGAAAACCATCCTGGCAAACAGCATATACAAATATATGATGTCTACCTTCTGATACCGACGACAGAGTGTGGTTGCCAAGTTGTGGAATTTTTGCTGGTTCCACCGCATAGCCATTAGAGTTAACATGTCTGTACGTCCTACAAACACAAAAAAATGTATTAGCATTCAACAACTCCCTGCTATTCTTCACAAAAGGGCATGTTTATGTACAAAGCACACCTTTTTGAGTAATTGTAAAGTATTCCTTTGTGCAAAAATACTAACCTCAATTATTTTACATCATCAGTCAGGATGTGCAATACAATATCATACTCCAACCATGGATCACAACATAATTAGAGTATATTTCAAAGGTTAGTACACCACTCTCATTTTTCATGGGAGATTACAGAAATAAGACTTTGATACAACTTAAGCTAGTAATTGTACAGTTTATTGTGGTAGTGCTTGCTAAGCTTGGCAGACCAGAATGCTATAACCACTATGCTTTGTATTAGGGAAGATACACTTTCATAACCAGCTGTTTCAACTGTCATGGCTGTATGTTGAATTATTTACACAGAACAAATCTATACCGCTAAACAAGCAGTATTCATCAATAGATATGACAGAATACTTGAAAAGTAAGAGCAGTTTTTGACATACTGTATATACGGTATATTTATTTGAAAAATTTTCATAACTCTTTTTAACTGGGTTATCTCACCTGTTTTTGACATGTGTTTTGTTTGAACTGCAATCCTAGAGAGGAAGGCATTGCACTGTTCAACTTCTTCTCCCAATGTTAGGCCAGCCCCGTCTTGATATGCTCCACTCCACTTAACCTTTGAAATTTTCAAATAGGTACAGTAGATGACAATCATACACTGTTGATGTTAAGTCAATGATTTCCAAACACAAAGACACTAGCCTAAAATACTAGATGCAATTATAGTGGAAGCCATCTAGCGACTCTCTGTTTACTGGCAAACTGGAAAACTGTGGAAAACTGTATGGGTTATTCTATGGCGTAAAGGAGGATTTGAAAAGCACCAGATTAATTCGCCCCTGCCAATGGTGCGTCCCCTGACCCAACATGTTAATGTGGGTTTGGCTTGTCAGGCTTGAGACACACCACATATCCCCATTGACATGGGCTTAAAACACCTTTTAGTCTCCATCTCTCCTCACCACCTTACAGGCACCAACACTGCAACACAGCTTCAGCCTGTTTTGCAACCAACCACCGTCACTTTTAATTTACTGACAGGATCAACTGACAAACAGCTGACAGATCATTTCAAAACATTTCCCTAGTATTTCTATAACTCAGTGAATCCTTCAAACCTTACCTCACATTTGAAGTCATGGGCCTTGGCATGAAAGACTGACAGGAATGGCTTCATTGAAAGGAGATGTTGTAGCTCTGGGCAGCTTTTCACTACTTTCATCAGGTAGGGCCAGTATTTGCATGTGACGTCCATCGCGAAGAAAGTGATTTCCATTTGACAGGCAAGTTGATTTTGCAAGTAAAGTGGATATGCAAAGATTTCCCCCTGAACATATTTATTGCTTGAAGAAAAACTCCATGCCGGCACACAGCAAGCTCCAGTCCCTCCTCGTCCACTTTGCCTCTGGACTTTGCTGATGTTTCCCTGGCAGCAGTCCATTCCCCCACACACACCTCTTCCAGAGACCTAAAGTACAAAATAGAAAATGATTGATTTAATTTGATTCTGTGGAAAGTTATTGTGGTGTTATATCTATTGAAGTTGTGGAACCTACATGTTTGGTGGTTGAATGAATATATTGGACAAATGTCTCCACGTCCTCATCCTTCGCAATAAATACTCCCTCAAATAAGGCATTTCCCTCTGATCTAAATAAAAGAAACATGCATAAACCTTCAAGCTAAATAAAGAAATATTAATAAAACAACAACACAGATGATAAACATTTGAGTAAGTACCTTGCTGCATTCTTAAAGCGATAATGCTTCCTATTACCGTCCACAGAAGCAGCTAGCATCTTGGGGGTACATGCTGGACATACAAAATACTCCTCCTTGCATTTTCTGTCCATTTCAAACCTTGCAGCCTCCCATTCAAAGAAACTTTGTCTGAAAGTGTCAGCACAGATCTTTCCAGTCTGTGGAAAAAATGGAAATAAATAAGTTATAATTAGCAGTCACAGGCTGATCCAATCCTTTAAATTTAAAAACCTCTAGGCAGCTCTTTTTACCTGTGTCAATGCACTATCTGTGCTGTATCAGTAGACTACAGTAATAATGCATGTTAGAATGCTGCTGTTACCAATAGAACTACATACACTGACATGTTGCTGCCTTAATTTATCTATTTTGATCATTGATGTTATTCCTGTCTTTTCTTATCCAGTCCTCTCTGTCTTAAACTTACCATAATCATAGCATACTGACAAGAGAGTGATAAACGGAATTCTGTTGTTCACAGTGACAATACATTTCTCTGAATAAATGAAGCACTAGCACATGAGCTTAGAAAACATGGCTATTATGTAAGGGATAATGGCCGCCGATGTGTCCCGATATCAGAAGAATAATGGACGATGCGAAGGCAAAGAACAGCCCGACGGCGAAGCCTACTCGAAGTCCATTATTTTTCTGATATCGGGACACCTCGAAGGCCGTTATCCCGCTTATCACCCGGTTGCAACTAAAACGTATAGATGGTAAGCACGTGTTTAAAACCTAAAAGAAACACGTGGCTCCGTTTAGAAAGAAGTTATCCTGTTCGGTTGGGGTACTATTTTCATATGAAAGAAGATCCGCAGGCTGCATTCTAAAGAGCATTGATATACATGTAGAACGCTGGTGAAACTTTTTAATCCTATCAATGCCTCAGGTGACCTGTTATCTAGAAATAACCTGACAGCCAATCAGAAAACAGTATTCCATTCCACTGGGTGATAAGTGATTGGGAAAGGATTAGTTGATTTTGTGCTGCTGTCAAAATATACATCTCTATATGAAACATGAATTAGTAGTTATTATGTAGCAGGTGAGAGTGCCATCATCAAATAATGTCATGGTCCTCCTCACAAAACAATACTCACTCGGCCAAAGCGGGAAGTTCTCTGGTCTAGCATTTTCAAAAATGCCTGGAAGGACAGTCCAGGTGATGCCATTTTCAGTTCCTCAAAGGAAAAGAAAATGTCTGTGGCATACATGGTGGATACGTTGAGGGTAGCTGGCCAGTAGTCACTGTATATTAGGTCATCCACTCCTGCTGCCCAGGTCGCCTGGCAGACCCCACAGTGGATCTCAGGTAGGCTTAGATCAAACCGTCCTGGAAAGATTCATGATTTAGTACATGGCATTCATAGCAACATACTGTAACAGGACAGCCAAAGTAGGAAATGGAATAGCTGTTGTGTGTTCCAGATCTTTTTTAACAAAGCGTCAGGTTCAGCTACAGATAGTTTGACCCTTGAACACCTATTCTTAGCCTGCCTACAGGAAATAGGAACGTTTGTCTGCCATGTCTACTTTGTCTGCCATGATAACAGCCTGGTACTATTCTTTCACGTTGTGGCTAATATTATTAAATAGCTGTGTTTACAGTACATTTCATGCAACCTTATGACAAATTCTGTGGAAAAGGATAATTAACTTGACAATGGTAGATTTCACTGATTTTCTTTTTTTCCTTTAGAATTCCTTCATAAACTGAAGGCAACAGAATATAGGGAGATGGGATGGGATCAAGACCTGTTGGAGATTCAAACCTTACAGGGACTTAAAGTAAAGGGAGGCTGAACTGCATGTGTTATTTAGGTGTAAACATTCTAGATCTACACTAGGTCTATAATATGTTCTAGATGTTCTAGCATACCATTAATTGAAATCACAGACAAGGATTTTCCAGCCTTGACATGTAACGATCCTGGTGGACAACTGCAGATCTTCTCTGGCATCTCCAACGGTACAAGGCGCACTAAGAGAGAAATTATAAAGGTGTATAAATTATATGCATTATCACTGGAATGGACTGGACATACTTTAATCTGTACTCGGTTGAAGAGTATTAGATATTTACAGCTTTTGTTCCCAAATGATTTAACACAAAGCACACTTATGTCAGAATGGTCAGCATTCAACACAAACATTTCTCAACAGCTAGTAAAGAAACTGGATCAGCTGGGACAGAAAACCACCCTCTGCAACTGGATCAGCTGGGACAGAAAACCACCCTCTGCAAATGACTCCTGGACAGTAGGAAGTCCAGGCAATCAAGATAGGAAACATGACCTCCATCATCATGTTTATCAATGGGGACCAAACAGAGAAATTGACCAATGTCATGAGAACGGCTCAAAAGATCACCCTGGACTCTTCCTCCCTCCATCTCTGACATCTACAACACTATGCCACACTTCATCCATAGTGAAACTGTATGTTGTCTCACTATACAATATTTATGGCTGAAATGACAATAGAAAAACTTTGAGTAAGTTTTTTGGATCTTTTTTTATCCTGAAATCCCAATTTATTGTTACAGACCTTATAGTCAATCGAAAAATCAATCCCTGTGGAACTTAGTTAAGCAACCAGACATGAACAAATCTGAGATCGAGACCGTTCAAGAAACTACAACTTACCACAATGACAAAGAGCCCCTCCACAACACAGGTTGTGGGAGGCAACGGCTGAAAAAGCCTGCAATCATGGTATCCCTGTTGTGAAGGACCAGTGCAGAGTGTTTCTCTACATCGCAATCTGCACACAGAAATGAGTGTGGCAGGCAGTCATGGCACCTGATAACAGCCGGTGTGGTCCCACATTTCTGGCAAACCCGACTTGTTGTATTCTGTCGGCCCACCATGGCATTAACCAGCCGGGGTCTCTCCTTCTCCCATCTCTCCGCAGACAGACTCTTCCGGAAACTCCAGTCGGTGGAAGAACGTGGTCTTTCCTGCACAGGGTCATCCTGAGACTGCAGAGCAGGGTCATCAAGAGACTGCTGAAGCTCTTGGAGGAAAGATTCTGAAATATATGCAATATAATATATTACATCAAAAGCATCAACACACATACAGGGAGTCTACAGTATTACTTTATATTCATAGTCATAATCAGTCACCAGTAGAGACACAAACCATAACATACCGATGGTATCAATCTGAAAAGAGTCATCAGCACTGGTCAATTCCAAATC
Source organism: Sardinella longiceps (assembly GCA_027497455.2). Lineage (NCBI taxonomy): Eukaryota > Metazoa > Chordata > Actinopteri > Clupeiformes > Clupeidae > Sardinella > Sardinella longiceps. Next base: position 29,967,213 of record JAODXP020000027.1, read on the forward strand.
TCTTGATTGGTCTCCACGGGCCTCTGTGGTCTTTTGGTTACCACCTGTGCTAGCTGGTCTGGTGGTGAAAACCGATGGCTTGCGACCTGATCTGGGCCTGCCGTAGATGGGATTGCCCTCACTGTCCCTCTTGAGCCACTGGACGGCGTGACTGGTGGATGGGGCAGCCTCCAGAGAGGGCAGCTGAAGATCCTCCTCATCAATGAGATCAGACATAGCTTTCTGAAAATCTTCAAGCTCCTCGTCACTCATGATGAGACAAACGGAGAATAAATAAATACAGAAAAAGACACAAAAATGAACAAGGACAAACACAACAGACCAAGACAAAGGACAACAAACACGTCAGACAGACAGATGACAAAAAAGGAGAGGGAAAGCGATGGAAAATTGCAAGAGAAAGACAGAGAGAGATTTTTTTTTATTATCATATTTTTTTAGATAGCAAAGGGGGAGAGGATATCCAAAGGGTGGGTGGAAGAGAGGGGAGAGAGAGAGAGAGAGAGGGAGAGAGAGAGAGAGATGGCAAAAAGGTGGGAGATAAGCAAAAGCGAAAGACAAGAAAGAGAAATGTGGCTCTTAAAAGTGCCTTTGGTTGCTCCGTTTAGTGGAGGAAGAAGGGGAGTTGTCTAAAGACCAGTATCAAGAATTCTGTTGAGAAGAGACACAACAAAATAATCAGTTTTCATTTTAAGATGAGGGATGTCTGGGTGGGATTTATGACCTTGAAGCCTACTGTATCTAGCTTGAAATTATGTTGCATGCTTACATCAAAATGTAGTTGCCACAAAAAATAGTCTAAACTAATATTAATATGACATACCACGATACCCCCAAGCTAGCGAGCACAGGTACTTGCTAGCCACTATGATGTTTACAACTTCTGTGCATTCTATTTTCATACAACAAACTATATTAATATTATGTCTGTCTCTATATAACAATAGGGTTAGAAATCAACGAACAAACTAACATATTTTTGGGACATAACATTTTCATTTTGGACAAGCAAATGTTTAATAAATCCTTATTCTCATTTCTCCCATGTACTTACGAGGAATCGGGGAACGCAATGGTGTATGGGATCGGCGCACAGTTAATGACGTGGGTGCACAAAAATGCGCCAAAATTAATCAGAATAAAAAATATCAAACCTTTATATTTTTTTCCTTACGAAAAAACTATTACAAATCGTTATGAATCAGGATATATATCGAATATAGACTTTATATTTTAATACGTAATTTCCCATAATGCCACTCTTTCAGTTTAATATTAACAATTATTAATGTCATAAAACACAATATTCAAAGATATCAGGTGGTATTCAAAGATATGTCATTTGATTTTTTTGCTCCAACTTTATTTTAGTAAAGTCCAAGAAAATGTATTTCACTGTCTTTATTGGGATGGTTTTAAACAATACAAAAAAATAAGCATTAGACAAATTTCTACAGTGGACTAAAATTATTTCACAGTTTTCGCCCCTACTGATGCGCAAGATCGATTAAATAAGCTATTACAATTCTACATTTAAACATTTTGTTGAAGATAGGTCTGGCTTCCGGGCAAAAACGGAACCTGCAACTGTCAGCGGGTTCTTCTGTCGTCGTCTTCACGAGCTGTAGCCGGCTGCGTCGACACATCTGTCGACTGTCAACGCCGAGGGGCACCTTCTGCGTTGGACGCTTGACAGCTAGGGGACCTGACCATGCGTCGTACGTTCGACGAGTTGGGAGTGAGACCGTGTTGTCCAAAACTCTATACGATCACTAGGCTATATGGCTTTCTGTTGCGTATTTCTTACGTTTCCTTACTATGAAAGGCTCAGTCACTTTTGTATTTTTGAACTTAGCTTAACTCATTGACTGCCAATGACGTCTTTAGACGTCAACTGAAATACTGCCGTTCACTGCCAATGACGTCTTTAGACGTCAACTGCGTTTTTTAATGGGGAGGGCTGCAGAAAGACCTAGGGAACCTTGTCTGTAAATATCAGAATTCTCCGTCGAAAATTGTTGTTCCAAATTGATCCTGAGGGTGGCAGTGTGTCACTTTGGATGTGAGATGAGCATAGATTCATAGGTATGGCCAAGGGAGAAGTAGAGAAAGCTAATGACATGGCTAAATATGCCGCTAGCAAAGTGCAGACGTAAATCGGAGAAATTTAGGCAGTTCACACTCGATCAGAGTATGTGTCACTGCCATAGTAGTTCGAGTAGTGTTCCGATCGTGGGAGATGAAGGAGATCAACCTTGGGCAAACGGAAATAGCAGTTGTGACTTGTTTCAGTGCCCAGCTAGCTCACAGTTCCGGGTCAGGTAAGAATTTGCGAGCCAGTTGTTGATCACTGAGTTTTCGCTGTCACAGCCTGTAAATAGCATATATTTACCTTGTTACAACAATGTCTATTTTATTACCAAAAGCCCCCTGTTACTGTTGTTTTTGTGGTCTTATCAAAGGAAGACATTTTCCCGATGTTTGACGTGCTAATAGACCGAAAAAAACGCGCATCCAAGACACTAACGTTGTCAAACAAAACGCTAATTTTCTCCCTTTTTTGATAACAAACGGGTGTGTTTGGAGAAAGTAGCTTATGTTCGCCTGCTGATTTCTAAGCAATGGAAAGGGGTAGAAACGAACTTTTTTTTCTGGTGAAAGAAGAGAGTCTGCTCTTTCTTGTGGTAGTTTCATTGTTTATGTAGTCGTAACACATAATATTCTGTGGCTCTTTAAAAAACAGTCAAAATTCCCCAAAACCTCTGGCAGTATGGAACTCTCTATTCTGAAAACGGCTGGCAGTCAATGAGTTAAGTAAACTAATATGCTTGTCCAGTCAGAGCTCTAGTCTGCTGGAGATGTGATGCAGTCGCGATTGCCATTCTCACGAAGTGAATGTTTTATTTTGTGAATGCAGAAATAAAAGCACAGTGAGGATCATTCCCGAGTCAGACCATCTTTATCTCCGCCATTGAGCAGCAGTAACACAACCGTCACACTGGTGCCGTGACTTCTTCTGGATCTTCTAGATCGGCTTCAAGCAGATCGCTGAGGGTTGCTGCTGGAATCGCCGTGTTCTTAGGATTTTCCATTGCAATTTCGTGGTGATTTTCTGCATGGCCGCTAGGGGCTGCTCTTGATTTAATTTCTGAGTCCGGTGCTCTGATTTCTACTGAGAGTGAAGCTACTTAAAGCTATTTTGTGATTTAGTTTTATGGCAGTACTTTTTTTTTTCCCTTTTCTCTAACGACATTTTTTTCACTGAATTTAATTACTGTAATACTACTTTTCAAGTGCCATATTTACCATGGCTGAGGGGAATACTGGAGAGTCCAGTAGAGTTAAGTTATTTTCCATAGGCAGGGGCATACAGTTAAGAGACATGGGTGATGATGCTTTGTCAAGTGGGTTTGGAAGTGGGTCACCATGTGGTCAAAAACAGGCTAATGATGTTAGGGGCAGAGGGCGCAGTTTGAGCCCGGGTTGGTCTCCTAGTGAGCAGTTTTTGAGGGGTGGTGCACCAGTTTCCAATTCAGACAGTGATAGCACTGCTATGCAACACTTAACTGATATGGTAGGCCAGTTGGGAGAGCGAATAGGTGACTCCATTGTGGCCAGGCTTATGTCAACCAGACTTACAGATATAAATGCTTGTAGTACACCTGCGACTGACAAGACTGAGACTGATTTGACGCAAAGCTCTGCACAACAGAACACGACTCCAGTGATAGTACATGTAAAAACTGAATGTGACCCAGTGGTGTTTAGAGGAAACAGTTCTGACAAGTATTCAGTTCAACAGTGGATAGACATGACCAAGGCTCACATGAGAAAGCAGTCTTACACGAAATCTGAACAAGCAGAGGAGATACAAGGCAGATTGCTAGGCAAGGCCAGAGATGTAGTAACAGTGGCTCTAAGGAGCGATGACACACTAGATGTAAAGCAGAATCCAGAACTTATATATGACATTTTACTCCGATACTTCAGTCAGTCTTCTTCATCACTCCCCCTGCAGGACTTTTATACCACACTGCCTAAGCCTAAAGAAAACCCAGTTGATTACTGGATCAGACTGAATAAAGCTGCAGACACAGCTGATGAGGGATTGCGACGTCAGGGTAGGAGAATGGAGAATGTTAGTGGAGAGGTGGCACAAATGTTTGCAAAGCACTGTCCAGATCCACATCTATCCTCCATCTTGAAATGTAGGCCTGTTAGTGAGTGGACATCCAGAGACATCCAGCTAAGAATAGATGAATATCAGAGAGAGTTGAGGGCCTCCACACAGTCTTACAATGTCCCACAGCTGAAAAGCCACCCTGCTGTTGTATGTGGCGATGAGCCTTCTGCCTGTAGTCTCTCTGATTCTCCCCAGACTGTGTTGCCACCCCAGTCATTCTGCCCTTCATGTCCCCATAGCATGTCTCTGTCTCAGACATCTGACTCTCTCACAGCCTCAGCCCCTGTCCAGCAATGTATCCAACGTCCACAACGTATCTCACCACCACAGCCACGGCAGCCGGAAGAAGGCGTTCTCAGCCGCATGATGAGCATGCTTGAACAGGTTCTCTCCAGGGTGGGGCAAAACACAGACCGTCGTCAGAATCGTCCTAGCCAGTTCAGTCTGCCGCCATGTAAAGTCTGTGGAGGTGCTACCCACTCCACTCTTTCTCACTGCATGTCTGAGCATCTCTGCTTCAAATGCTTAGCCCCAGGTCACTCCAAACAAGACTGCCCAAACAAAGTCCCACCCCAGTCCAATGAAAAGTTGGGAAACTAGCCGGCCTGTATTCGGAGGGAGACAATACAGGTCAGAAAGAATTCTCCCACGTTCCTGACACTAATGTTTTTGACTTTTCTGTTAATTCTGACGTTCATCCAGTGAACACTGTGTATCAAAATACTCACATTGTGGGTGGGAGCGACAGTTTATTTTACACTCCAGTGAGGGTTGGGGGCAAAGTGACTTTAGGTGCCATGCTAGATAGTGGCTCAATGGCGTGCACCATTAGTGAAACTGCCATGTGTTCTCTCCTCGCTGCTGGTGCTGTGGCCGAATCAGAAAGATTCCCCACTGATGTGACTCTTGTTGGAGTCGGAGGTCGAACAGTGCACCCAAAATCAGCCTTTAACATTGACATGGAAGTTTATGACTGCAAAATGATAGTGCCAACTATAGTGGTTGAAGGTCAACATGATGACTTCATTATCGGGACTAATGTGTTAAAACATATTCTTAGGGAGTCTAAGAAGTGTAGTAAGTATTGGGCTGCTGTCTCTGCACCATCATCCACTGATAATGAAACTGAACATTTTCTTTCCTTGCTAGCTGGTCTGCACAGATGGCAAGGTCCTGACATGCCTGACAAGATAGGTACTGTGCGATGTAACTCAGCCATTTCCCTTGAACCTGGTCATGAGTATCTGCTGTGGGGGAAGCTGCCTAAAGCCACTCGTCTGTCTCCTGGTAGTACGGTCATGACAGAACCTACGTCAGCACGGTCTGCACCCAGAGGGCTTATGGTTGCGAGAGTCGTCACGCCGTTGTGGGCAGATGGATGGGTTCCCTTGAAGGTGATGAACGTCTCAGAGAAGCCCATACTGGTGAGACGCAATGCAAAGCTTGCAGACGTAGTGCCCTGTGTTGCATTAGAGGATCTTGACATGCTCAGTCAAAACACTTTAACAATGCCAGACAGCTCTATTCAGCGTGATAACAAAAGTGCTGAGGAAAAGCTCAAGTCTATTGGTCTCAGTGAGGTAGACATCAGCCAGTGCGACAGTTCACCTGATTGTAGAGACAAGTTAGTAGACCTAATTGCTCAATATGAAGACATTTTTTCACGTAACCACCTTGATTGTGGTAAAGCAGAGGGGTTTGTCCACAGAATTCATCTAGTTGATGAGAAGCCGTTTAGACTTCCTTTCAGGCGCGTACCACCAAGCCAGTACCAGAAACTGAGACAAGTTTTAAATGAAATGGAAGAGAAAGACATAATTCGCAAGTCAACAAGTGAATATGCTTCGCCATTAGTCCTTATCTGGAAAAAGAATGGAGATTTGCGTGTGTGCACAGATTTCAGATGGCTAAACAAGAGAACTTTAAAAGATGCCCATCCTCTACCACACCAGGCAGATTGCCTTGCTGCACTTGGTGGTAATTGCCTTTTTAGTACCATGGACTTGACATCAGGTTTTTACAACATGCCTTTACACGAAGACGACAGAAAGTATTCAGCATTCACCACACCTATGGGGCTTTACGAGTACAATAGGTTACCACAGGGGCTCTGTAACAGTCCAGGGAGTTTTATGAGAATGATGACGGCCATTTTTGGCGATCAAAATTTTCTGAGTTTGCTATGCTATTTGGATGACATTCTGATTTTTGCTCCAGATGAAAGTACAGCACTGTCCCGTTTAGAAATGGCGTTCAGCAGACTTCGTACTCATAACTTGAAATTGGCACCTAAGAAATGCTACTTTTTAAGAAAATCTGTCAAATTCCTTGGTCATATAATTGATGAACATGGGGTTTCTACCGACACAAGTAAAGTTGAGAGTATATGCAGTTTGACTGTGAGTGATTTGATGGAAGCTGATGGCGTAACCCCTTCTGAAAAGCGTGTGAGATCCTTTCTTGGAATGCTGAACTTCTATCAGCACTTCATCCCTGGATACTCAGCTTTAGCAAAGCCCCTGTTTTCACTCCTGGCTGGTGAGAAACAGAAAAGAGGCAGACAGACAAAATGTGCCACAACTAGCCGGAAACTGAAACCCTCTGATTGGACCGCTGATCACAATCAGGCGTTCACTGAACTTAAACAAGCCCTAGTCAGCTCTGTCGTTTTGGCCCATCCAGACTTCAGTCAACCCTTTTTGCTGTCCACTGATGCGTCTCTGGATGGCCTTGGGGCTGTGTTGTCTCAGATACAGGATGGTGACACAGTAGCCAGACCAATAGCTTTTGCCAGCAAGTCCTTGACACGTTCACAGAAAAACTATCCAGCTCACCGTTTAGAGTTTCTCGCGTTGAAGTGGGCGATCAGTGACAAATTTAGCCACTGGTTAAAAGGCCATGACTTTACAGTATGGACAGACAATAACCCATTGACGCATATAATGACTAAACCTAAACTTGACTGTTGTGAGCAGCGCTGGGTGTCAAAGCTGGCCAGTTACAATTTTGACATCAAATATGTGCCAGGCACACGGAACGTTGTTGCTGATGCCCTTAGCCGTGTCCCATTTTGTAAAAGTGTGGCTTACCGGTTGGTTCATGAACCACTTAGTGAGCTTGTCAAGGAAGCTGCTGTTGTATCTGATGCAGCTGTTCACCAGACCTTTAAAGCATCAGCCAACCAGTCTGTGGTGAAAAGAGAAGATTCGACTGTGATAGTTAGTCATGCCCAGTCATTCCACACATTTCCCCAGTCTTTGTCTATGCAGGACGTCTCAGCTGTCCTCCAGTCACACACAGAGTGGGCCAGTGGAGCTAGGACCCGAGCTGCGGCCCTGGTTAGTCACTTACCCCAATTTGTCCCCGAAGAGCTGCCTAGCCTTCCCGCTCATTCTGTAGGTGACCTCCGAGATGCACAGCAGCAAGACAGGATTTTGTCTCGTATTCACTTCTATGTGGGGCGGTCTCGGAGACCATCCAGGCGAGAAAGAGCTCAAGAGTCATGTGAAGTATTAAGACTGCTTAAACACTGGGAAAAGTTTACTTTAAGTAATGACATTTTATACAGAGTTTCACGTGATCAGATTTCAAAGACAAGACGCCATCAGTACGTAGTACCTGACTGCTTAAAAGCTGAAGTGTTGAAGGGGTACATGACAGTGCGGGCCATCAAGGCCAGTCCAGGACCTTGAGCATTGCCAGACAGAGATTTTTTTGGCTGCACATGGAAAGAGATGTGAGAGAATATGTCCGCCATTGCCAGCGTTGTATTGTGAGCAAAGTGCTTGAACCTGATGGAAGAGCTCCTTAGAGAGTATCGTCACTACACGGCCACTGCAACTCGTGTGTATCGACTTCTGGTCAGCAGAGGACTCAAACAACAAGTCTGTAGATGTTTTGGTAATAACTGATCATTTCACTAGACTGGCTCAGGCCTTTGCCTGCAGAGATCAATCAGCCAAACAAGTTGCTAAAGTCCTCTGGGAGAAATATTTCTGCATCTATGGGTTCCCTGAGAGAGTGCACAGTGACCAGGGGCCGAGCTTCGAGAGTGCACTGATTGCTGAGCTACTGAAGTTATCAGGGGTGCGAAAATCTCACACTACCTCGTACCATCCCATGGGGAATGGTAGCGTTGAACGATTTAATCGTACGCTTGGCAATATGATCAGAGCTCTTCCACCTGAGGCAAAACTAGACTGGCCCAGACGTTTACACACTCTTACATTTATGTACAACTGCACCTCCCATGAAACAACAGGTTATGCACCATTTTACTTGATGTTTGGTAGGGTGCCACGACTCCCAGTAGACGTCCTGTTTGGGAATGTCTTGACTGACCCTGACGTGACCAGTTTTGACAGATATGTGGCGAAGCTGTCTGATGACTTGAAAGAGGCTATGCTGATTGCTCAGGAGCATGCAACTAAAGAGCAGGGAAGACAGACAAGACTTTATAACAGACGTGTTAAAGGAGCAACAATTGAGATAGGGGATCGAGTGCTTGTGGCTAACAAGAAAGAAAGAGGCAAGAAAAAAGTTGCAGATAGATGGGAATCAACTGTTTATACAGTTACTGATAAGAATGACAACACACACACATACAAGATACAAGACACTGTCACAGGGTGTGAGCGAGTGGTTCATCGTAATTTGCTCATGCTTGTGAATTTCCTCCCTGTACAAGGTGCGCCACAGTCTTTTCAGTCTAGCTTTTCAATGTCCTCCATTCCATCTGCTGTTTCTGATGTTGCTCCCAGGGCCTCAGGTCAAGATACGTCTGGCAGTGTGGGTGGTCAGTTGTCTATACTGCTAGATGAGCCCCAGCGTGTTGTGGAGGATAGACAGAGTCTTGTGCACACCACTCCTCCTGTGAATGTTGATCGTCTGTCCAACCCTAGTGCAGTTTGTCTGGGGTCTGATGTTGATGCCTTATCTGTGTTGCACGTTGCTGCAGAGCGGACCAGAGACTGGGTCAATCACTTGGAGACATCAAGCCTGCAGCTTGATTCTAATGGAGAGATTGTTAGTGAGCCTCATACTGACTTGACCGATGACATGTTGACTGAGAAAATCTCCCATTTAAGCTCTGGACTGTCTCACACTATACATGCTGATCAGCCTGTGGACAAAGATGCTTTGACTGTTAGTCAGCATGATACTAGTTCTGTCAGTACTTTTAGCTGTTTAGGTGACACTGTACCCACTGCTACACACACTGACGTTTCCGTGACTGCACCTAGCTGCACTACCCGTGTTGGCCGTACTGTTAGGCCAGTAAACAGACTTCTTTATACTATATCAAGACAAGATATTACCAAGCAGTTGCAGCAGACTGTCCAGGCTGTCTGCAGATCTGTTCAAGCCCTTCATTTATAAGTTTTTTTGTCTATTTGTTGATGGGCCTTGACTGGTCATAGTATTTGCTGAATATTTTTGCGCTGATGTCTGTTTTGATAGTTATGGACAAGTGTGGAATGTGTAAGGCATTCTGCAGCCGGTAGTTGACTGGGGAGTTAGACCACTCTTTGTTCACTGCGTCCTTATGGGATACTTATTATAGTCGGCACACCTGCGTGTTGTCCATTAATATCAGGTGTGTTCTTAGTGTATTGTGCAAGTTTTGGTAATTTTGTCCAGAATTCAGTGGGGGTGGGTGTAACGGAGTTAAAATAAAGACCCTATTTAGTTGATGTGAATTCTTTCACAAATTCTATATACCCAGGATATTGTATAAAGGTTTTCAGGTTGTACCCATTCACATTAGTTGAATAAGAGGCTTCGCGGCTGCAATTGTAATTTACTTTCACTTTTGTTTATTTTTGAGCTCTTGCGCTTTCCGTACTTCTCCAGTCAGAGCTCTAGTCTGCTGGAGGTAAGCTGGGTCTTGGAGCGCTCTGCGTATAACTTCATATTTTTGATAAAAGAGCTCATGCCATAGTAACACTTTAAATGCTTATGTGTCTATAAAAGTAGTTTAACTGATATCTTTGAAAATTAGCGCAGTAGAAGTGATAGGACTATGTTTTATCCAAGATATCAACCCTTTTGGAGGGAAACACGTTAGGTTATCTATTGCGCAATGGAGAGAATTGCTTTCGTTTGACCTTCCCTCTATTGTACGTTTCTCTGTAGATGTGATGCAGTCGCGATTGCCATTCTCACGAAGTGAATGTTTTATTTTGTGAATGCAGGTACGTGGTTAAAGCAAAATGTAAAGGTTAAAGTATTTGTACAAGTTCAAGGATAAGAACTCTCACTGTTGCAAGTGTGTTCCAAAACTCTATACGATCACTAGGCTATATGGCTTTCTGTTGCGTATTTCTTACGTTTCCTTACTATGAAAGGCTCAGTCACTTTTGTATTTTTGAACTTAGCTTAAGTAAACTAATATGCTTGTCCAGTCAGAGCTCTAGTCTGCTGGAGATGTGATGCAGTCGCGATTGCCATTCTCACGAAGTGAATGTTTTATTTTGTGAATGCAGAAATAAAAGCACAGTGAGGATCATTCCCGAGTCAGACCATCTTTATCTCCGCCATTGAGCAGCAGTAACACAACCGTCACATAGGCCTGCCAGTACACCTGTTATCAACAATAATCACCACCTGGAAACTTTCTCCAAATCAAAATTCTTCCTAAATAATAAAGGAGAGGACAACAGAAACAGATCCTACACAAGTTAACTGAGGTGGTTTTGAACTCGCAGAAATCACCATTGTAAGCCTCAAAGGCACACTGGCTTATCCATTTACGCCACCAGTTATCTCAATTTGCTTTTCATCTCTTGCCTAATTTAAATCATGAAAATACTCAAGGAGACTAACGTGGCCTATAATATTAATAATTAACAGGAAATCACATTGTCAGTATATAACCAAGTCTTACTCATCATTGAAGTGTTTTTAATCAACAATTTCGTTGTCTCCAAATTTACTCAACTATGGGATGTTCAACGCCCTCTGTTGACTACGATGTTGTAGTAAGATACTAACTTGTTACGGGAGGAGAAGAGCTCTCATAGGTACGGATCAAGTTACGATGTTGTTTACGATATAGCGCAGGAACCATGATTTCGAGAAACAAGGACATAGTAGCTACGTACATCGTAACATGGAGGTTTCACCTCCATAGTATGGACGAGCATTTTGGGGAACACCTCTCTCGTAGTTTCATGGTTCCCACGATGTTGGTAAGCCCCAGTTAGCCCGTAAATAGCTCGTAAATGTTTGGGAGACTCACCCCTGATGCTTCGTCAAATACTCTGAATAGACTGTTCTATACACTTTAAAACATTGGCTTACAATGACCTTTTTGTTGTTTTTTTAAAAGGTCAAAGTCCATGCTGATATTTTTAATGTAAATATTTTGTAATTATGTGTACTTTTTGCACAGTATATATTCTTTGTGTACATTGTGCAACATGTTAAGAAGATTTATATCTGTAGATATTTTGGGATGCACCTCTCTATATTAGGTTTACCTTCCAATTAGAACTTGATTGCTGTATCATGTGACCCCTATCTATAACTATGACGTGTGTCTATCCTGATTCAAGTCTGATGAAGAGCGTGTAGCTCGAAAACGTTCACTCTGTGAAAAAAAAAAAAAAAAAAAGCAAATGTTTCGGCTTCTTTGGCATCGTTTAGGTTGTTGGTTTAATATTTTTCTCGTCCCAAGGATTTTCAGTACGGATTTTCAATAGTTTTGTGTAAATTTAAGGACAAAGCTGTCAAAGCTATTGCCAACACGTCTCACTCCTTCATCACTCAACCGAAAGTCTCAGCAAGCTCTTTCAACAGGGCTATGCTTGAATTCACTCCGGTGCTTTCCTTTAAGAACAAGTTGCCTCGTTTACTTAAATCATTTAAAAGCTTAGGCAGTTTTAAACAGGCCTTGATAATCTTAGGCATTTGATAATTTATATGGAAGTATAATGTTTGTTTTAACATGTGATGTCTGGTCTGCTGCTAATTACCCTTTTTCCTGCACCAAAGGGACTGTATAATATGTAGTCAACAGACACACTTTGAACCTGGAGCTATCAGCAAACTTTATTGTACTGCGCAGGTGTACATACAGCACTACGGGTAATGGCACGGGACAGGACAGACTGTTGTCATGGGAGTAATCAAACTCAATACATTACACAGCCCTTGGAATTTGGCCCTCTCTTTGCTATCCCTTGTGCTAGCTTCTCGGAAGTGTTGTGCCAATGCTGGGTAAGAGTGCCAAAACTGAGTGCCAAACTGCACTGACAGCCCTGCACAAAGTTGCCACCCAGCGGACAGTGGACACTCTTCCAATCCTTCTTAATGTGATATGAAGGTTCTGGACACACTCACTCAGCTCTCGCATGTTTTTGGGTGACTCAGACTGGCTATACAATGAGTATAATGCATTCAGGAAGGCTTGGAAGTACTTTGTTCCCCCTGTAGCATCTAACGCCTGGTCCACAGCCAGCTCCAGCCTGTGATTAAGACAGTGCCATAAGATCTCTGGAAAGTAATTCTGGAGAATTTTCCCAACACCTTGACTTGACTCCCAACATCACTCTTGACCCATCACTGCAAAATCCAATTAATACTGTACTTCCTGCCCCATCACTGCAAAATCCAATTAATACTGTACTTCCTGCAGTAGCTCTACATGGTGAAGCCATTGTTCAACAGGCAGCTCATAATCTTCTCTTTGATATGCGAAGCACACAGACTGTCCAGCTCTACCAAGTCTAATGGAAAAGCAGAAGGCTCCATGTCTCCATCAACACTAGTGAACGAGTGGGAGGGCCACTCTAGGAAACTGGTGACTTTAGAGAGAGACTGGTGAGCAGGCAGACCACGGTTAGATGGTCGGGAGTTGGAAGGACAGAGGCAAGGAATCCTTTTAGGAAATTTATTGAAGCTCAGAGCTCGGAGACAGGATGAATGGCAGTTGTTTGGATGTATGTGTGTGTGTGTGTTTATGTGTGTGTGTGTGTGTGTGTGTGTGTGTATAGCGTACAAAAGAAACACATCAGACCAATGGGAGGCCTCTTGGTAGTGGCAGTGATGCTGTGCTGAGGTTACAAAAGAAAGAAAATACAATGAATATACAATATATATGCATAACATATACAAAAATAATAAATATGGACTTTAAATATGTTAACTGCCCTAATTGCCCTTTAATGTGGAAAGTTACCCTTTAAAGTGACAATGTGGCCATTAATGGCCTTTAATGACAATGTGGCCTTTAATGCCCTCGGATGTGATAAAGGCTGTCAATACATAAACAGTGGTTTTAAACAAGCCTAATTAGCTGCAAAGTGGTTCTAAATTATAAAAACATGAATTAAACATAAATATGAATTAATGTACATTAATTCAAAGAAAACAAAACAATACAATTTTAGCTGTTCACGAATCCACTTCCGGGTTATCGGCTGCACTTGCCACTCACGTTACTACGGCCCACAATACAAAAACAGTCGCCGCTATTTTAAACAACACATTGGATATTCAGCTTGAAGCTGAGGGTGCAGTGAACGCGGTAGTACATACGTCACTGCACACAATGTAGGCTACAACAATCAGTAAGTGAAGGGAAACTATAACTCACATTTAGAAAACGTACACAAGGAAACTTCAAAGGAATATCAATCTCTCCGACGAGACGGTGATGCGGCCATACCCAGATGCAAAGAGGATTGCTACATAACTGGGTAGGTTAAATACTCTCATTCATTATTGGTAACAGGTAACAGGTGTCAGTGTAAGTGTTGTGGGTGCGGTGAGTGCGTAGGAACGGTAGGGACGCAACGTGGCCCAGCGGCAAATATATATCTGACGGTCTTTCCTGACGGTCATCAGGCATGGACCAGTAGTGAGTGAGGAGGATTTTGTACAACTAGCTTTCAAAATCACAGTGAGTGCTGATTTGTGGCCCACACTAGTTGACTCATCAGCCAATACTGTTATCTTACTTCTGTTTTCTATCACCCTCTTCATAAGCTCCTTTTTCATCATGATCAATTATATCTACACAGACTGTTTTGCTGTGCAAAATACGGCCAAAATCAAGACAATTTGCTTGTTGCAGGTCAATCAATCAGACTCAAAATCTGTGAAAGGCTTGTCATCTTTGGCTACAGAATATGCAGTCCCGAATACCCTGGCAGTGGTCTCAAATGCAGACTCCTGACTGGTGGCATTCATGTTCAGAAGTCCTGAATACCCTGGCAGTGGTCTCAAATGCAGACTCCTGACTGGTGGCATTCATGTTTAGAAGTATATCTTTTTCTGCTGTCTGAAGAATCTTAATTGCTTCATTGTGAGCTGCAGACTGTCTTTGTTCAATTACTTTTTTGCGCAATGATTAAAGCTGGTCATTCCTTGAGTGGCCACATTGGCCAACCTTCCCCTCGCCCACTGATGAGCAATATTGACACCACGGGATGCTTGGATAAATGTCATGCATGCTTGTAAATGTGCAACTGTATCCACCAGGGAGGGGACAGATGTCTACAGAGAACTAACCCCAACCCTAAGCCTGGGATGAAAGAAAAAAACATAACATCTTGTTGTTGCTGCTGTAGGCCTGTTTATTGTTTACCTGTTCTTGCTTTTCCTGCTTGTTTGTCTCTGTGTTACGGAATCTTTCTCTGCTTCTGCATTATGTAGTTGAAATAAAGGGAAGACTCCCGAGCTGGCGGATAAGCACTTTATTCCGTGTATAAAGTGTTGGCAGATGCACAAAAACAGTGGGATCAGGTCGTGGGCTTGAGTCTGCTGCAGTGCAATTTCAATTCAATTCAATTTTATTTGTATAGCGCACAAATACAGTACATTGTCTCACGGCGCTTTACAGACAGTACGGGAAGCATCCATGAGAATCAGGGGCAAGGATAAACTCCCTCGCTTTGTAAATAATTTGTTATGTAGGAAGAAACCTTGGGCAGATCCACGCCTCATGGACTCAGCCTACCTGCCTGGGGCCTAATAAAGTATCCGTAAAGTCTGATGCATAGATTGACCATGGTTAACACAAAACAGTATGAGTACTGAATGTAGTCAGAGATGATATACACATAGTTTGTGTGACAGTCAGGGCCAAGGGATGGAGTCAGTAGTTGGAGTGTGGGATTAGTCAGTAATTGGAGTGGGATCAGAGTTCATTGGGTGTTGGTCGCCATCTAAGTAGTGGTCATCAGGGGGCCATCAGGCCAGTTCCATCACGGGCCTCAGAGAAAAGGGGAGGATGGTCCTGGTGTGTGGCTCCGGGGGGTTGGTCAGCATCCGTAGTGGGGTAGGGTTGGTGGCAGGGAGGTTCATCACTCAGCCAGTGCGTCGGGGCAGAGGAGGCAAGAGAGACAAAAGAAACAGAAACAAGAGGGTTAGGCCAATCTAGGAGGATATCACTTCATGATATGTGTCATATAATCTAGCTAGAGTGAGGAGAGGGAGAGAGAGAGAGGAGAAAGAGGGTTGTACAGGATGTGTGGACAAGTGTGCAGAAAGTGGCAGCACTAGGCTATCGCAGCATAACTAAGGTATGGTACATGGCATCTCACCAACCCAGAAGGGGGTGGTCAGTGGCCGCCTTGGAAAAACAGCAGAGGTAGCCCTCCCAGGAAAGCCCAAGAGGAGTGGTGATATGCCATGGCCCACTCCTAATTATAGGAAATGTCAAAAGAAAGGTTTTAAGTCTAGACTTAAAGGTATTGAGAGTGTCCGCTTCGCGAATGTAGGGAGGAATAGAATTCCATAGAAGAGGTGCTCGATAGGCAAAAGCTCTTCTCCCAATTGTAGTTTTAGATATGGTCACTTTTTCAAGGAGGCCAGCATTTTGAGATCTCAGAGGTCTTGCTGGATAGTATGGAACAAGTAAATCTGTAATATATGCAGGAGCTAAGCCATTAACTCATTGACTGCCAATGACGTCTTTAGACGTCAACTGAAATACTACCGTTCACTGCCAATGACGTCTTTAGACGTCAACTGTGTTTTTTAATGGGGCGGGCTGCAGAAAGACCTAGGGAACCTTGTCTGTAAATATCAGAATTCTCCGTCGAAAATTGTTGTTCCAAATTGATCCTGAGGGTGGCAGTGTGTCACTTTGGATGTGAGATCAGCAGAGATTCATAGGTATAGCCAAGGGAGAAGTAGAGAAAGCTAATGACATGACTAAATATGCCGCTAGCAAAGTGCAGACGTAAATCGGAGAAGTTTAGGCAGTTCACACTCGATCAGAGTATGTGTCACTGCCATAGTAGTTCGAGTAGTGTTCCGATCGTGGGAGATGAAGGAGATCAACCTTGGGCAAACGGAAATAGCAGTTGTGACTTGTTTCAGTGCCCAGCTAGCTCACAGTTCCGGGTCAGGTAAGAATTTGCGAGCCGGATGTTGATCACTCAGTTATCGCTGTCACAGCCTGTAATAGCATATATTTACCTTGTTACAACAATGCCTATTTTATTACCAAAAGCCCCCTGTTACTATTGTTTTTGTGGTCTTATCAAAGGAAGACATTTTCCCGATGTTTGACGTGCTAATAGACCGAAAAAACGCGCATCTAAGACACTAACGTTGTCAAACAAAACGCTAATTTTCTCCCTTTTTTGATAAAAAACGGGAATGTTTGGAGAAAGTAGCTTATGTTCGCCTGCTGATTTCTAAGCAATGGAAAGGGGTAGAAACGAACTTTGTTTTTCTGGTGAAAGAAGAGAGTCTGCTCTTTCTTGTGGTAGTTTCATTGTTTATGTAGTCGTAACACATAATATTCTGTGGCTCTTTAAAAAACAGTCAAAATCCCCCAAAACCTCTGGCAGTATGGAACGCTCTATTCTGAAAACGGCTGGCAGTCAATGAGTTAAGTGCCTTGTACGTCATGAGAAGGATTTTGAAGTCAATTCGACTTTTGACAGGAAGCCAGTGTAGAGATGCTAGAATGGGAGAAATATGTTCATATTTCTTAGTTCTAGTGAGTGTTCTAGCTGCTGCATTTTGGATTAGCTGTAGACTTTTAATGCAGGTGTTACTGCACCCTGAGAACAGAGCATTGCAGTAGTCGAGTCTGGAGGTAACAAATGCATGTATAAGTTTTTCAGCATCCTCAAAGGACAGGAACTTCCTAACCTTAGCAATGTTTCTAAGGTGAAAAAATGATGTTTTAGAAATGTGCTTTACATGGCTATTCAAGGAGAGGTCTTGATCAATAATTACCCCCAGATTTTTCACTTGTGAGCTAAATGAGAGTGTAGGACTGCTAAGTGAGCTATGATGGTGAAGCGAGGTGTCCTTCAGTTGTTTAGAGGCAATCATCATAACTTCAGTTTTATCTCAGAGTTCAGAGCAGAATCTCTTCCTGCTACTCTAATTACTAAACCTAATATACTGTATCTACATTTCTAATGTTATGGAGTGTGTCAAGAAAATAAATGAAATAAATTTCAAAAGGGAAAAATGTATTATAAATGAATATATTGTTACGACCTAGGGATGAAGGTCGCAACAAAGAGGGAGGCGAGAGGTTGGTTTTCTTAACCAAAATAAAGGTTTATTAACTAACTCAAACAAACATCAAAACAAACCAACAAACTATACAAAGAGAGTGAGATGTGTCCAAGTCAGTCATCAGCAATGTATAAATGTTGGTTGGGCTGAAATGTCTTTGTGTGGTGTTGCATGCTCCAAATCAAAGTAAGAATGACCTCTGTGGCTGGGAGAGGAAACTGCTCTTTTAAGCTCCAGGCCACACCCACAGGTGTGCCTCATCAGCAATTATCAGCAGATTCTGAGTGTTAAGTTGACCTGAAATTAGAAGCACAGAGACAAACGAGCAGGAGGCCCAGCGGGCCGTAACAATATATGGGGACCGCCTTCCATTCCGACATAACCCCACTCCGACATCCCTCCATTCAGACATCCCTCCACTCCGACATCCTTCCATTACGACATCAACCATTTCAACATTTTTCATACCGCCATTCAGACATACCGCCATTCCGACAGCATAATGAAGCACGTCCCTATATTTGAGGGCATTATCTTTCATTCGTTTAAGCGAAGGAAAAAGTGCGCCCGCTCTGATATAAGTGCCCCTCCCCTCTGCTCTTGCCTAAGCTGTGGCCGCTGTCAAAGTTTTGCCCTCCATCCTCCACTCATTTGACTGGCTACAAACATGGCAAGTTATGTCATGAATAGCCTCCATGTGCGTATTGCAGACATATCAGCCTACTTTGGTCTGAAGTGTTCCTGTTTTCCCAGGAATTTCCAATTATTTCTTTTGGCAAAGACATTATTGACGAAGTTGAAAACATGTCACCTCTCCATTCATTTCAATAGCGAAAGCCAGCGAGACTGAAAGGCTTGGCGGATATAGCAACAGTTGCTATGGGGGAGGGGCTTCACGGAAGGGTCAATTGGAGATACTGAGTGTGACAAATACTGTTAATTGCAATTGTATTTTCAGATTGCAAAACCTTACCTGCAGGAAGTCCCATCGGTGGCTTCAGGACCTTCTTGTACACGCCATAGAAGGAGAGTTTGGTTCTGAAGTCTGCCCAGCGCTCCTTCAGCTCCTTCACATACTGTCCATTGTCTTTCGCCACAATTCTTCTCAGCTCCTCAAGGACCTTGGCATTATATTGCAAAAAGAAGACCGATACATTTTGTCAGAAGATACAGGCTGACCTATACATTCTTCCCTTCACCCATTGATGTCTAGTGCACCTGCAAAAGGCTGCTGAATGTCTAGCCCTTATAAATAAAATTTGCCCTCAGCCTATACTGAGGCTGTAACGACACTCAACTCATGATTCAATATCACGATTCATGACTTACGATTCGATACGCCCTTCTATTTCACATAAGCTATCATAAACTGATAGTTTATGGGTAGAATAGGTTACAAGAGGTTACTAATAATTCTAAAAAGTTTCTATAATAATGATGCTTGGAAGCACCATCACTTCATATCATGTGGTTTTCTGGGCTGATGGGTATCAAAACACCAAAAGGGCATACAGTATCGTGATCGTTACAGCCCTAGCCTATACATGCTTTTTAAAAAATATATATAAACGCGGTGTTGTGAGGAGGGGCAAGATACTGGCGGCCAATTATTCTGTAGGAGCCAATTTTTTGACTGACAGCAGATTCCAACAATCAGATTGAGTTGTGCGCAGCGAGTGTCGTGCAGCCAGGACAAAAAATTAGAACCCATGTATACAAATCTAAATGTATTAGCCTCTGAAGCACATAAAAACACGTTATCATTCAGCTCCAACACACCAAGGTTTGTAATGAAATTCTCAAATTTCATGACCCTGAATGCTGAGTCATGCAGCTCCAGGTGCCAGGGCCAATGTTTTGCAACGCAACATTCAGCATCAATCGGTTAATTCTGATTAGGGAGTGTACTTACATGGTCTATGTTCTTGAAGCATGAGTAGGCCTCAAGGATTTTGCCAGGTCTGTCCGCTTCCTTCAGGGTATCGGAGTCAATGAATTGTCGTCTTCCTTCAAATTCAAGGTCCAGCAGCTGAGCGACATCGTCTTGATTTTGCTTGGTCTTCCGCCCAATCGCCTGCAGATTCCTGTAATGCCTGGCCTGGGCCATGCTACTGTCGTGTCCTAATTTTAAATAGGGATAAAAACACATCATTTCAAGGTCCACTGTGTGAAATTTTTAGTTGTTTATTGCCAGAATTCATGCCACCCATTGACTGATTTTACCTTTTTCATGAATACTTACCACCACCATCAAATTCTAAGTATTCAATATGACTGGGAAAATGGCACTTTTCATACATGAAAAAGGGGATCTTCTCCATGGTCCTCCATTTTGAAATTCCAGAAATAGCTATTTTTAGCTGAAAAAATGACTGTACTTGGGCCATACTAGAAAATATTACCTCATTACTTAGTAAACTTTCATGAAAAGATCAAATTTGGCAATAGGTAATCCAGTTTTAATGAACAGCATAGTTGCAGTACCTGTTTTGACCACACAGTGGTCAAAAACTGCACAGTGTACCTTTAAATGTTTAATCTCAATCTACGACTTGTCAGAACCGAAACATGCCATTTTTTTGTTCGGACAGCGCTTCTTGGACATCAAGGCAGCAGAACATTGTCGGATGCCCTATTCCACAATAAACTACTGAAAACGGTGTCATCAACTTCTCGTAACTGATAATTATCTGCAAGTCTGTTAGTCACGTTTCCCCATTGTATTTTGCAAGGGATGGTTTTACTTGTCCAAGGGATGGTTTTACTTGTCCAAAATAGAGTTAAGATAATTTGTAAGGTTAAATGGAAATGTGAAATTCCAAAAATCCAATACACTTACCAATAGCTGCCTCTTTCACTGGAGTACTTGTTGATGGGCTGTGGACCTCATGGAGAGTGGAGAGCGGGCTGTGGACCTCATGGAGAGTGGAGAGCGGAGTGTGGACCTCAGGAGTGCTAGGGGTGCTGCTGTGGCTCGCCGAACAGAGAATGGTAGATGTGGTGGAATCATCAGTGTCATCGGCCTCCGTATATTGCAGTTTTCTCTTCCCTCTTGCCGGAGTGCTACCCTGGCTTTTCTTTGGTGATCGAACATTGTGGATTCTCTTTGCAGCCGCTTGAAGACTTCAATCTAGGCAGAAAATCAAAAAAACAAGAGAAAGACCTTGTTAGCATATGAATATTTGACAAAGAAGAATGTAATCAGAACACAGCTTTAAAAAAAACAAAACAAAAATTCATTTCCAGAATTCATGTTACCCATTACCACCATCAAATTCTCAGTACTCATTATGACTGGAAAAATTGTACTTTTCATACATGAAAAGGGGGATCTCCATGGTCTGCCATTTTGAATTTCCAGAAATAGCCATTTTTAGCTGTATGACTGTACTTGGGCCATAATACAAAATGTTAGTTTATTACGTAGAAAACTTTCAGGAAAAGATCAAATTTGGCAATAGGCAACAGTTTCAATGAGCAGCATAGTTGCACTACCTTTTTTGACCATTTCCTGCACAGTGACCCTTTAAATGATAATAATAATGTGGGTTAAGGCATGTTTTCTAATGTAAAGAGTGCATGTATGGGAGAAAGTAGAATGAACAATGTCCTTTGTAAATAAGTGTGCGATTTAAGGTACTCTCATTACTATAGCAATACTTACCCATGGACGCTGTACGTCAAGCTTATCGGAGAGCATGGGATAGTAGATCACCAGACGTTTGGACATGGCTACGAGGTCCTCCTTCGATGGATACTGCATCTCTTCACAGTGCAATGCCCTCACTGCTGACACCATGTTGGTTATTGTATTCCGGATCAGTCTACACGTTAGCTCTTTAGACAACTCGCACTCTCCTGCTCTCCCGAGTCCTTTCAATTGAAAAAAAGTACGATTTTACACTCTCCAATTCACTATCAGTATATATCACGTATTGGGGGCTTGGCAGTGTAAGCGTTCTGCATGTACCGATAGTACCCCCCACTATTCTCCTCCTCATTGCCGTCACTTCCCCCACTACTGGTCCCAGTGGCCGCACACTCTCTTTCATCGCTGATCACAGTGAAGGCGGCAGAGGAACCGCTTGAGGCCTTCTCCTGCAAAGGAATGAGCAAAAACATGACATCACATTAACACCACTTAATACAAAATAAGCATCAGTCTAGATTAGCATCTCAATGGGGGCACTACAGTTACATGGGCACTACATAGGCGTACTTCCCATTGGGGGGCATTTGTCCATGTTAGTTTTCAATACTAAGGGGGTGTTGCGATTCGGTCAATGGGACATTGGGAGGCATATGATGGTCAAGGGGCGTTAGTTCAAAAAAGGGTTGAGAACCACTGGTCAAGATACTAAATAATAGCAGACCATTTCATGTTTTGATGACGGGCAAGTGGTGAGTTTTTGGCAAAAAGGATTGTAGATGGCTTTAAGTGTGTTTGTATAATGAGACATGGTTAGTGGGTGGCACATATGGGCATGAACAAAAAGGAATCCCATCACCTGGATACCACACTTCGGCTAAAACTCCAGACTAACAAACCCCAGTCCAGTTAAGTATTTTTCCACTGCAGTCAGTGCATTTAGGCTACTGTGTGTATGCAAACGTTTTTTTAAGCCCCGTCTACTGCCATCAAACGATATGACACAAAAACGCGTAGCATTGTGCTTGACAGCATTCTGGCATTAATGATTGAACCACTGTACATGGGGCTTCAAAATAAACTTTGCTTACCACAGGGTGACACAGATCCCATATAGATTTCCGTCTCAAAAAATGGTCAGGCCCTGGGAAAAGGTCACGAAGCTCCTCCCTCGAAAGCATCCTCAGTGCCTCCATATCAACATTGGCAGCTGTTTCACAAACAAGAGACAAAACATCAGATGAATTACATTAATCAACAGATGAGGTTCACTGATGCCCCAGTGACTACCATTTAACATTATTTTGGGTGTTTGGGAGATCTATTGAAGGTTAAGAGAGAAGTATCTCTGATTAAAATGATTTTTTTTGTTTACCATTAGCAGTAATTTGTTGTGGCTTAAGTCTGTTTGCCTATGAGCTTTTGGAATGCATTAAGACAAGGGCGAACAAAACTGCATAAAGACAGCACAGCTGACACCAAGATTGATCCATAAGGTTACTTTCACTTTTGTTACTAACAGCAACATTCACATTATCGTATGATCTGGTATTTGGTGACCCATTTATTTTTGGTTCCATTAGTCTAAAGGTCCCATTCAACAGGCTCATACAAGCCTATTGTAATTAACTATAATCTAAATGCAATTTAAGATACAAAAATGATAAATCGACACAGTCAATGAGCACCTTCATCGCTGTATGACGTTATCATACTTACTCCTTAAGATATCTTTCGCCACACAGTCCAACTTCTCCATGCCGTCCATATGCCAGTTGAACTCACTTGGTTAACTGCAAATTAAAAACAAAAAGTTGGCAAAAACATTCAAACTATATTAAGACAGAAAATGCTGAGTCAGCCTTCAAACCAGACAGAATTGTTTAGGTGAAGTATAATCATTAACACTTAAAAATATGTTCCGCGGAGTATGGCCGCTTACTTAGTCAAAGTAATGGACCGCGTGATTGAAAATTGCCAATGCGGGGTCGATGTCGCTTTGACCGCCCCACGCGTCAACATGCAACCAAAAGGGAAACTTTTTACTTGGGGATTCACAATGTCATTCGTGCCAAGCATTGCCAACAAAAGACAGCACGTGCATGTATAACATATAATTGACCGAACACAAAATATCGTGCGAGGTTACCATGACATGCTAGATAGAGCATCGAAGGTAGTTAGCATTAGCAATCTGGATATTGTGCAAGGTGCACCAAGCGGGTTAAAGGTGCACCTTTCCAATTGTTTTCCCCCGGAACCCTGAGTCTGTTAAAATGTAGTCAAATTATCTTTTATTTAATAATCTACAGCCCTCTATGGTCTAAGTTTCACACACACCTGATACTTTGTCTTCTTGATCCTCTGGCTTCGACTCCTGTGTCATGTCCTTCTTGCAGTTGCAGGCAGCCCGCGTGAGAAGAACGTGTTCGTTTTTCCCCAGCGGAAACGAAGTCGTTAGGCGAATCCAAGTCAATGCGAATCGGGAGAGTATGGAATTGTAAAATAAAATAAATGACTTGTGATTACGAAGTAGTCAAATATAGGAGTCAATGACATTTTCTTCCCCAATTTTGAAAAAGAAACTGAATATTTGTTGGAAAAAGGCTGGGTGCAATCTGCAATCACACAATTCACATTAGGTCAGTCCCCCCTCCATTGTTTTGTATGGAATTGTCCACGCGGGAAAGCGCAGGTTCTCCTATCAATCAAATCATCATCAATGGCATTGCACATACTTTTGAACACTTGGTGAAGATGGCTGGATGGCGATGTGTGATTTGCTTTGCATTTATGGCACTGACTTTAAAATTGTTGTTAAGCCATATTAATACGGCGCATGGACGTAGTAGACATTTCCGTGTGATTTGTGGAATCGATGGATGCACAGAAGAATACCGAGTATTTAATTCGTTCTATTACCACATCAGGCGTAGGCATGCAGCGTACCTCGCCAATGGTCGTCCACCCAGGGATTGCATTCCAGTTAGCTCAAGGTGCCATGGGGGTGAACACTTCGACATGGGCCTACCTATTTTTTCCAACTGTATTACTCCGGCAGCTACCCAAGTTCAAGATTTAACTCCAACTACCAATATGAGGCGGCGGGACACAACGCAGGTTGACTTAAGACAAGATGAGGCTTGTCAAGAGAGCGGGGGGATTGAACCACAGCCTAACAAGGAAAAGGTAGGCATAAACATTGGTTGAATTTTTCTTCAACAGTTTGTGATGAATGAATCCAAATCAATCGTCGTTGTACGGCCTAGAAGTTTTTCTTTTGGTTCTGGTTGCCAGTCGCATCTGCATCCGCTTGGAAAATACCAACGATGTCATTAGTTCTACACTGAGTTGCGCACATGTTCTGTAGATGTTCCCACGTTATTATGCTGCTGCAACATAGGGCCTACTTGGTAGCGTTGTAGCTAAACCAATTTGCCTCACAGCAATTTTAAACCAATTTGCCTCACATCAATCTTGCACACTCTAATTCTTACCCAGCACCCGAGACCTACACACAGTTGGCTAGTGTAGCATAGATTACCACGCGACGAGACAACAAGTAGCCTATTTGTGAATTTTAATGAATATTATTATCGTCTCGGCTTGTTGGAAGAAGACTTTCATTTAGTCAGTGTGACGGAAGGGTCATGTTTTACCTATGTTTTCCTTTACTCTTTCAATAACATTTCCCCTCTGCTCTGATCCATAAGTTAAGTAACCTGAGGGTCCCCTCCTTTTATGTATCTGCCCCACGCACACAGTCTGCAGTTGGAGGCCCACAGGATAGGGAAGTAGTTAGGCTACAGTTAAAACATGTAAATAAATAAATTAGTAAATCGGTATACCCTACCGCCCACAACTTAACCTGTCAGCCAACCAGAACCAAACTTTTTGATGCACCTGTAAATGTTTGTTTTGACATAAGTCTGAATATGTTACCGGGGTAGGTCGTGTCAAGGGCAGGTGAGTCCTTATGGCAGTGTGTCAATTATGGTAGGGCCTACTGTAATGGCCAATTATGTTGACTGTATAAATAATCCATTCTTAGGTCCTAAAACATTTTTGGGAACCACTTGCATAATCCATAAACCTGTGTGTGTAAACTTAGTTGTGAATTTGAGCAAACCCAGAATGCATTGTGTGTAGTGGGAATGGCACTGGCAAAAACTACTTTGACAACAGTCATTTAACAAGCTGAATCTGCTACTTGAACAGGAATTGACCAGACTTGCAGCTGCCTTTACCGTGGATGTCCGTGAAACATGCTGTCTTTCTCGGGTAGGATATGCTTTTTTGTGATTTAATTAGGCCTATTGTTATTACAGTATTGTGATTTACTGAGGACAGATCACATTTTTACTTCATTTTGTGCAAAAAAGATGTGACTACTACTTAAAATTCTTCTGAGCAACACATTTTTATGTTTTTAGCCATAGCCTGTCATTCTTAGTCTTTGTAATGCCATAACGGGGCTGTACAGGGCCCCTGTTTTGCAACTGTGCCCCTAGTTAAAAAGCTAAACATACAGCCCTGCACAGAAGCCATGGGACGGTCGGTGGATATATAGACCGTATACTGGTAGTCTAGTGGATACATGTCTGATATCTCCTAACCCCCCAACCACCATTGACTTACATGTGTTACTGCAGGAAACACTGTATTACAACTCCATAGAACATTGTTGCCGGATTTACTTTTTACACACCAAAAACAATAATCATAAAAAATGCTCCTAAATGTTGATGTTTGCTCCAAACTTTTTTTCATGTAGGAGCAACTGTGCCCTTAGTCAAAAAGCTAAACGTACAGCCCTGCATAATAGTATGTTTTTTTTGTTTCTTCTTTTGTCTCTTCACTACAGGCTAATACCAACAGGATTATCGGGAAAACCCAGCAGTTACAAATGGCTGTTGTAGGAACCTTGCAGGACAGAGTGATGGATGTCTTTGATAGACATGACCCTTCAGTCAGCATTGGCCATCTCCGAAATGAGATTTTGGCAACATTTGACGGTTTTCCAGATCCCTTTACCAACTTGTCTACATCTTACATGCAGGACCAAACCATTCAGGAACTTTTTAAACCGGTGGAACCAGAGGAGGTTATTATTTCACAAAGACTGTGTAGAGTTAAGCGAGGCTCTTCAAGGGTTCTTACCATTAGAAACAAAGTTTTTTTCTATGTTCCTCTCATCCAGAGTCTACAGCAACTACTGTCCAACCCTAGAATTTTTAGCATGGTCAGTAATCCACCAGAAAATTGTAATAAAAATGGATATCTCCGGGACATTGTGAATGGCAGCCTTTTCAGAACTCATCCATTCTTTTCTGTTAAGCCAACTGCTTTACAGTTAATTTTGTATTCTGATGAAATAGAAATCTGCAACCCTCTAGGACCCCATGCCCCTGTGAATAAGTTGCTCATGTTTTATTATACTGTAGGAAACATAAACCCCAAGTTTAGGTCTAAGCTTGCTGCCATAAGACTTCTTGCCATTGCAAAAGCTAAAGATATTTCAGAGGCTGGTGCTGATGTTATATTAACAAGAATTGAACAGGATTTGAAGAAACTGTACAACGGTGTCAACATTCAAGTTGGAAATAGTGAGACTATATTATATGGTGCTGTAATATCAATATGTGGTGATACCCTTGCTCAACATGACCTAGCCGGGTTTAAATCTGGAGTTGGGTTTGCTTTCAGTAAGTGTAGGCATTGTGAGTGTGACTTTGAGACAATGCAAAACCAATTTGATGAAAATAGTTTTACCCGAAGAACTATAGAGAAACACATTAGACAGTGCCAGGAAATAGAGAGGGCCAGTGACTCTCTAAAAAATGCCCTCAGGACAACTTATGGGATAAACAGGAGGAGTAAACTCCTAGATTTTCCAGGCTATGATCTCATTCAACAAACCCCTCAAGATATAATGCACATCATGCTTGAGGGTGTTGTGCAACATGAAATAAAATGTGCATTGAAGCACATTATTTTGTCAGGGCATATTGATCTAGACTCTATAAATTCAGGTATACAAGGTTTTCCATATTCAAATAGGGACATACAAGACAAGCCATGTCCAATCAGTGTCAATACAATGACATCTAATGATAACAAACTAAAACAGTCCTCTGGGCAGATGCTGATATTTCTGAAGGTATTCCCTTTTATTATGAATAGCATCAAGGACAATGTCTATGTACAGTTTATCATAGAATTAATTGAAATAACTCACATTCTTTTTGCTCCTATTGTGATGACGGAAACCTTAAAAAAACTGAGAGTAATGATAGAGCAGCATCTGAAACAATTCAGGCAACTTTTCCCAGACAACAATATAACTCCTAAACAACATTATATGCTACATTTACCTTCACAAATTGAAGCACTGGGTCCTTTGACGAGACACATGTGTATGAGGTTTGAGTCTAAACATTGTTATTTTAAACAGTGGGCCTCTAAATTAAATTATAAGAATGTCTGCAAATCTCTTGTAAATCATAGTAAAATTGTCGAAAGTACCTATGAAACAAACAATATATTTGCTCATGAAAAGGAATTAGGCCCCACATCAAAGGTTTCAGAGACTGCAGAGGCATATGTCAGTTCAAAGATTAGGGATTTTTTGAATATTGACAGTTTCCATAATGTAATATCTGTGAAATGGTTGTCCCTTAATGGCAACAAGTACATTAGTGGAAAGACTTTAATAATCACAGACTCAAATGATGGCCTCCCTATTTTTGGACTAATAAGTAATATTTACGTTATTGATTCATCATTATTTTGCTGTGAATATCAAGTGTTTGACACATTGAAATGGGATACAGATTTACAATCCTATGAAATTTCTGTTCCAAATGCTGCACAAGCAACAGAGTTCATTGATCTAGAAAAACTACCCGATTACACTGCATACTACTCTGTACCATTCAATAGTAAAACTTATGTTTTAACAAAATATGACCTTACAGACGTTTTGTTGTATGGGAAGATGTGATGTACAATAAATGAGGGAATGATGGAGGAAATTGTTTGCTTTATGTACATTACACCTTAAGGCTATAATAAACTTATCTATGATGCACAGTGGTTATGATGTAGTTGTTTACTTTGTTCTGCACAACAGTGAACGGTTCACTAGTGAGGTTCAGAATCTCAAAGCAATGAATGCAATCTCAATGACCCTATCAATTTGAATGCTATCACAGTTGATTAGCAGGAATATCTTTATGAGATGGGGTCAGTTCTTAAAACAGGTTAATATGGATTGTCTTATTGTCTTGAAACAAGTAAAAATGTACTCACAGTCTAAATATTAATGCGACTCTGTCAGTATGGGTGCTATTTTAAGAAAAAAGCTGCTCAGAATTAGTTTTATTATCTAGGTAGGATAAAAAGCAGAATTTTCTTGAAACAAGACAAATAATCTTAACAATATTCAGTCTTATCAAGAAAATACATTCAAAAACAAGTATAATGAGACAAAAATGCTGAATTCAAGTATATTACACTTGTACAGATTTTCATTTTTTGC
>JAODXP020000027.1:29996175-30032641 GCA_027497455.2 Sardinella longiceps
TAACGGAGTTAAAATAAAGACCCTATTTAGTTGATGTGAATTCTTTCACAAATTCTATATACCCAGGATATTGTATAAAGGTTTTCAGGTTGTACCCATTCACATTAGTTGAATAAGAGGCTTCGCGGCTGCAATTGTAATTTACTTTCACTTTTGTTTATTTTTGAGCTCTTGCGCTTTCCGTACTTCTCCAGTCAGAGCTCTAGTCTGCTGGAGGTAAGCTGGGTCTTGGAGCGCTCTGCGTATAACTTCATATTTTTGATAAAAGAGCTCATGCCATAGTAACACTTTAAATGCTTATGTGTCTATAAAAGTAGTTTAACTGATATCTTTGGAAATTAGCGCAGTAGAAGTGATAGGACTATGTTTTATCCAAGATATTAACCCTTTTGGAGGGAAACACGTTAGGTTATCTATTGCGCAATGGAGAGAATTGCTTTCGTTTGACCTTCCCTCTATTGTACGTTTCTCTGTAGATGTGATGCAGTCGCGATTGCCATTCTCACGAAGTGAATGTTTTATTTTGTGAATGCAGGTACGTGGTTAAAGCAAAATGTAAAGGTTAAAGTATTTGTACAAGTTCAAGGATAAGAACTCTCACTGTTGCAAGTGTGTTCCAAAACTCTATACGATCACTAGGCTATATGGCTTTCTGTTGCGTATTTCTTACGTTTCCTTACTATGAAAGGCTCAGTCACTTTTGTATTTTTGAACTTAGCTTAAGTAAACTAATATGCTTGTCCAGTCAGAGCTCTAGTCTGCTGGAGATGTGATGCAGTCGCGATTGCCATTCTCACGAAGTGAATGTTTTATTTTGTGAATGCAGAAATAAAAGCACAGTGAGGATCATTCCCGAGTCAGACCATCTTTATCTCCGCCATTGAGCAGCAGTAACACAACCGTCACACTGGTGCCGTGACTTCTTCTGGATCTTCTAGATCGGCTTCAAGCAGATCGCCGAGGGTTGCTGCTGGAATCGCCGTGTTCTCAGGATTTTCCATTGCAATTTCGTGGTGATTTTCTGCATGGCCGCTAGGGGCTGCTCTTGATTTAATTTCTGAGTCCGGTGCTCTGATTTCTACTGAGAGTGAAGCTACTTAAAGCTATTTTGTGATTTAGTTTTATGGCAGTACTTTTTTTCCCTTTTCTCTAACGACATTTTTTTCACTGAATTTAATTACTGTAATACTACTTTTCAAGTGCCATATTTACCATGGCTGAGGGGAATACTGGAGAGTCCAGTAGAGTTAAGTTATTTTCCATAGGCAGGGGCATACAGTTAAGAGACATGGGTGATGATGCTTTGTCAAGTGGGTTTGGAAGTGGGTCACCATGTGGTCAAAAACAGGCTAATGATGTTAGGGGCAGAGGGCGCAGTTTGAGCCCGGGTTGGTCTCCTAGTGAGCAGTTTTTGAGGGGTGGTGCACCAGTTTCCAATTCAGACAGTGATAGCACTGCTATGCAACACTTAACTGATATGGTAGGCCAGTTGGGAGAGCGAATAGGTGACTCCATTGTGGCCAGGCTTATGTCAACCAGACTTACAGATATAAATGCTTGTAGTACACCTGCGACTGACAAGACTGAGACTGATTTGACGCAAAGCTCTGCACAACAGAACACGACTCCAGTGATAGTACATGTAAAAACTGAACGTGACCCAGTGGTGTTTAGAGGAAACAGTTCTGACAAGTATTCAGTTCAAGAGTGGATAGACATGACCAAGGCTCACATGAGAAAGCAGTCTTACACGAAATCTGAACAAGCAGAGGAGATACAAGGCAGATTGCTAGGCAAGGCCAGAGATGTAGTAACAGTGGCTCTAAGGAGCGATGACACACTAGATGTAAAGCAGAATCCAGAACTTATATATGACATTTTACTCCGATACTTCAGTCAGTCTTCTTCATCACTCCCCCTGCAGGACTTTTATACCACACTGCCTAAGCCTAAAGAAAACCCAGTTGATTACTGGATCAGACTGAATAAAGCTGCAGACACAGCTGATGAGGGATTGCGACGTCAGGGTAGGAGAATGGAGAATGTTAGTGGAGAGGTGGCACAAATGTTTGCAAAGCACTGTCCAGATCCACATCTATCCTCCATCTTGAAATGTAGGCCTGTTAGTGAGTGGACATCCAGAGACATCCAGCTAAGAATAGATGAATATCAGAGAGAGTTGAGGGCCTCCACACAGTCTTACAATGTCCCACAGCTGAAAAGCCACCCTGCTGTTGTATGTGGCGATGAGCCTTCTGCCTGTAGTCTCTCTGATTCTCCCCAGACTGTGTTGCCACCCCAGTCATTCTGCCCTTCATGTCCCCATGGCATGTCTCTGTCTCAGACATCTGACTCTCTCACAGCCTCAGCCCCTGTCCAGCAATGTATCCAACGTCCACAACGTATCTCACCACCACAGCCACGGCAGCCGGAAGAAGGCGTTCTCAGCCGCATGATGAGCATGCTTGAGCAGGTTCTCTCCAGGGTGGGGCAAAACACAGACCGTCGTCAGAATCGTCCTAGCCAGTTCAGTCTGCCGCCATGTAAAGTCTGTGGAGGTGCTACCCACTCCACTCTTTCTCACTGCATGTCTGAGCATCTCTGCTTCAAATGCTTAGCCCCAGGTCACTCCAAACAAGACTGCCCAAACAAAGTCCCACCCCAGTCCAATGAAAAGTTGGGAAACTAGCCGGCCTGTATTCGGAGGGAGACAATACAGGTCAGAAAGAATTCTCCCACATTCCTGACACTAATGTTTTTGACTTTTCTGTTAATTCTGACGTTCATCCAGTGAACACTGTGTATCAAAATACTCACATTGTGGGTGGGAGCGACAGTTTATTTTACACTCCAGTGAGGGTTGGGGGCAAAGTGACTTTAGGTGCCATGCTAGATAGTGGCTCAATGGCGTGCACCATTAGTGAAACTGCCATGTGTTCTCTCCTCGCTGCTGGTGCTGTGGCCGAATCAGAAAGATTCCCCACTGATGTGACTCTTGTTGGAGTCGGAGGTCGAACAGTGCACCCAAAATCAGCCTTTAACATTGACATGGAAGTTTATGACTGCAAAATGATAGTGCCAACTATAGTGGTTGAAGGTCAACATGATGACTTCATTATCGGGACTAATGTGTTAAAACATATTCTTAGGGAGTCTAAGAAGTGTAGTAAGTATTGGGCTGCTGTCTCTGCACCATCATCCACTGATAGTGAAACTGAACATTTTCTTTCCTTGCTAGCTGGTCTGCACAGATGGCAAGGTCCTGACATGCCTGACAAGATAGGTACTGTGCGATGTAACTCAGCCATTTCCCTTGAACCTGGTCATGAGTACCTGCTGTGGGGGAAGCTGCCTAAAGCCACTCGTCTGTCTCCTGGTAGTACGGTCATGACGGAACCTACGTCAGCACGGTCTGCACCCAGAGGGCTTATGGTTGCGAGAGTCGTCACGCCGTTGTGGGCAGATGGATGGGTTCCCTTGAAGGTGATGAACGTCTCAGAGAAGCCCATACTGGTGAGACGCAATGCAAAGCTTGCAGACGTAGTGCCCTGTGTTGCATTAGAGGATCTTGACATGCTCAGTCAAAACACTTTAACAATGCCAGACAGCTCTATTCAGCGTGATAACAAAAGTGCTGAGGAAAAGCTCAAGTCTATTGGTCTCAGTGAGGTAGACATCAGCCAGTGCGACAGTTCACCTGATTGTAGAGACAAGTTAGTAGACCTAATTGCTCAATATGAAGACATTTTTTCACGTAACCACCTTGATTGTGGTAAAGCAGAGGGGTTTGTCCACAGAATTCATCTAGTTGATGAGAAGCCGTTTAGACTTCCTTTCAGGCGCGTACCACCAAGCCAGTACCAGAAACTGAGACAAGTTTTAAATGAAATGGAAGAGAAAGACATAATTCGCAAGTCAACAAGTGAATATGCTTCGCCATTAGTCCTTATCTGGAAAAAGAATGGAGATTTGCGTGTGTGCACAGATTTCAGATGGCTAAACAAGAGAACTTTAAAAGATGCCCATCCTCTACCACACCAGGCAGATTGCCTTGCTGCACTTGGTGGTAATTGCCCTTTTAGTACCATGGACTTGACATCAGGTTTTTACAACATGCCTTTACACGAAGACGACAGAAAGTATTCAGCATTCACCACACCTATGGGGCTTTACGAGTACAATAGGTTACCACAGGGGCTCTGTAACAGTCCAGGGAGTTTTATGAGAATGATGACGGCCATTTTTGGCGATCAAAATTTTCTGAGTTTGCTATGCTATTTGGATGACATTCTGATTTTTGCTCCAGATGAAAGTACAGCACTGTCCCGTTTAGAAATGGCGTTCAGCAGACTTCGTACTCATAACTTGAAATTGGCACCTAAGAAATGCTACTTTTTAAGAAAATCTGTCAAATTCCTTGGTCATATAATTGATGAACATGGGGTTTCTACCGACACAAGTAAAGTTGAGAGTATATGCAGTTTGACTGTGAGTGATTTGATGGAAGCTGATGGCGTAACCCCTTCTGAAAAGCGTGTGAGATCCTTTCTTGGAATGCTGAACTTCTATCAGCACTTCATCCCTGGATACTCAGCTTTAGCAAAGCCCCTGTTTTCACTCCTGGCTGGTAAGAAACAGAAAAGAGGCAGACAGACAAAATGTGCCACAACTAGCCGGAAACTGAAACCCTCTGATTGGACCGCTGATCACAATCAGGCGTTCACTGAACTTAAACAAGCCCTAGTCAGCTCTGTCGTTTTGGCCCATCCAGACTTCAGTCAACCCTTTTTGCTGTCCACTGATGCGTCTCTGGATGGCCTTGGGGCTGTGTTGTCTCAGATACAGGATGGTGACACAGTAGCCAGACCAATAGCTTTTGCCAGCAAGTCCTTGACACGTTCACAGAAAAACTATCCAGCTCACCGTTTAGAGTTTCTCGCGTTGAAGTGGGCGATCAGTGACAAATTTAGCCACTGGTTAAAAGGCCATGACTTTACAGTATGGACAGACAATAACCCATTGACGCATATAATGACTAAACCTAAACTTGACTGTTGTGAGCAGCGCTGGGTGTCAAAGCTGGCCAGTTACAATTTTGACATCAAATATGTGCCAGGCACACGGAACGTTGTTGCTGATGCCCTTAGCCGTGTCCCATTTTGTAAAAGTGTGGCTTACCGGTTGGTTCATGAACCACTTAGTGAGCTTGTCAAGGAAGCTGCTGTTGTATCTGATGCAGCTGTTCACCAGACCTTTAAAGCATCAGCCAACCAGTCTGTGGTGAAAAGAGAAGATTCGACTGTGATAGTTAGTCATGCCCAGTCATTCCACACATTTCCCCAGTCTTTGTCTATGCAGGACGTCTCAGCTGTCCTCCAGTCACACACAGAGTGGGCCAGTGGAGCTAGGACCCGAGCTGCGGCCCTGGTTAGTCACTTACCCCAATTTGTCCCCGAAGAGCTGCCTAGCCTTCCCGCTCATTCTGTAGGTGACCTCCGAGATGCACAGCAGCAAGACAGGATTTTGTCTCGTATTCACTTCTATGTGGGGCGGTCTCGGAGACCATCCAGGCGAGAAAGAGCTCAAGAGTCATGTGAAGTATTAAGACTGCTTAAACACTGGGAAAAGTTTACTTTAAGTAATGACATTTTATACAGAGTTTCACGTGATCAGATTTCAAAGACAAGACGCCATCAGTACGTAGTACCTGACTGCTTAAAAGCTGAAGTGTTGAAGGGGGTACATGACAGTGCGGGCCATCAAGGCCAGTCCAGGACCTTGAGCATTGCCAGACAGAGATTTTTTTGGCTGCACATGGAAAGAGATGTGAGAGAATATGTCCGCCATTGCCAGCGTTGTATTGTGAGCAAAGTGCTTGAACCTGATGGAAGAGCTCCCTTAGAGAGTATCGTCACTACACGGCCACTGCAACTCGTGTGTATCGACTTCTGGTCAGCAGAGGACTCAAACAACAAGTCTGTAGATGTTTTGGTAATAACTGATCATTTCACTAGACTGGCTCAGGCCTTTGCCTGCAGAGATCAATCAGCCAAACAAGTTGCTAAAGTCCTCTGGGAGAAATATTTCTGCATCTATGGGTTCCCTGAGAGAGTGCACAGTGACCAGGGGCCGAGCTTCGAGAGTGCACTGATTGCTGAGCTACTGAAGTTATCAGGGGTGCGCAAATCTCACACTACCTCGTACCATCCCATGGGGAATGGTAGCGTTGAACGATTTAATCGTACGCTTGGCAATATGATCAGAGCTCTTCCACCTGAGGCAAAACTAGACTGGCCCAGACGTTTACACACTCTTACATTTATGTACAACTGCACCTCCCATGAAACAACAGGTTATGCACCATTTTACTTGATGTTTGGTAGGGTGCCACGACTCCCAGTAGACGTCCTGTTTGGGAATGTCTTGACTGACCCTGACGTGACCAGTTTTGACAGATATGTGGCGAAGCTGTCTGATGACTTGAAAGAGGCTATGCTGATTGCTCAGGAGCATGCAACTAAAGAGCAGGGAAGACAGACAAGACTTTATAACAGACGTGTTAAAGGAGCAACAATTGAGATAGGGGATCGAGTGCTTGTGGCTAACAAGAAAGAAAGAGGCAAGAAAAAAGTTGCAGATAGATGGGAATCAACTGTTTATACAGTTACTGATAAGAATGACAACACACACACATACAAGATACAAGACACTGTCACAGGGTGTGAGCGAGTGGTTCATCGTAATTTGCTCATGCTTGTGAATTTCCTCCCTGTACAAGGTGCGCCACAGTCTTTTCAGTCTAGCTTTTCAATGTCCTCCGTTCCATCTGCTGTTTCTGATGTTGCTCCCAGGGCCTCGGGTCAAGATACGTCTGGCAGTGTGGGTGGTCAGTTGTCTATACTGCTAGATGAGCCCCAGCGTGTTGTGGAGGATAGACAGAGTCTTGTGCACACCACTCCTCCTGTGAATGTTGATCGTCTGTCCAACCCTAGTGCAGTTTGTCTGGGGTCTGATGTTGATGCCTTATCTGTGTTGCAAGTTGCTGCAGAGCGGACCAGAGACTGGGTCAATCACTTGGAGACATCAAGCCTGCAGCTTGATTCTAATGGAGAGATTGTTAGTGAGCCTCATACTGACTTGACCGATGACATGTTGACTGAGAAAATCTCCCATTTAAGCTCTGGACTGTCTCACACTATACATGCTGATCAGACTGTGGACAAAGATGCTTTGACTGTTAGTCAGCATGATACTAGTTCTGTCAGTACTTTTAGCTGTTTAGGTGACACTGTACCCACTGCTACACACACTGACGTTTCCGTGACTGCACCTAGCTGCACTACCCGTGTTGGCCGTACTGTTAGGCCAGTAAACAGACTTCTTTATACTATATCAAGACAAGATATTACCAAGCAGTTGCAGCAGACTGTCCAGGCTGTCTGCAGATCTGTTCAAGCCCTTCATTTATAAGTTTTTTTGTCTATTTGTTGATGGGCCTTGACTGGTCATAGTATTTGCTGAATATTTTTGCGCTGATGTCTGTTTTGATAGTTATGGACAAGTGTGGAATGTGTAAGGCATTCTGCAGCCGGTAGTTGACTGGGGAGTTAGACCACTCTTTGTTCACTGCGTCCTTATGGGATACTTATTATAGTCGGCACACCTGCGTGTTGTCCATTAATATCAGGTGTGTTCTTAGTGTATTGTGCAAGTTTTGGTAATTTTGTCCAGAATTCAGTGGGGGTGGGTGTAACGGAGTTAAAATAAAGACCCTATTTAGTTGATGTGAATTCTTTCACAAATTCTATATACCCAGGATATTGTATAAAGGTTTTCAGGTTGTACCCATTCACATTAGTTGAATAAGAGGCTTCGCGGCTGCAATTGTAATTTACTTTCACTTTTGTTTATTTTTGAGCTCTTGCGCTTTCCGTACTTCTCCAGTCAGAGCTCTAGTCTGCTGGAGGTAAGCTGGGTCTTGGAGCGCTCTGCGTATAACTTCATATTTTTGATAAAAGAGCTCATGCCATAGTAACACTTTAAATGCTTATGTGTCTATAAAAGTAGTTTAACTGATATCTTTGGAAATTAGCGCAGTAGAAGTGATAGGACTATGTTTTATCCAAGATATTAACCCTTTTGGAGGGAAACACGTTAGGTTATCTATTGCGCAATGGAGAGAATTGCTTTCGTTTGACCTTCCCTCTATTGTACGTTTCTCTGTAGATGTGATGCAGTCGCGATTGCCATTCTCACGAAGTGAATGTTTTATTTTGTGAATGCAGGTACGTGGTTAAAGCAAAATGTAAAGGTTAAAGTATTTGTACAAGTTCAAGGATAAGAACTCTCACTGTTGCAAGTGTGTTCCAAAACTCTATACGATCACTAGGCTATATGGCTTTCTGTTGCGTATTTCTTACGTTTCCTTACTATGAAAGGCTCAGTCACTTTTGTATTTTTGAACTTAGCTTAAGTAAACTAATATGCTTGTGCAGTCAGAGCTCTAGTCTGCTGGAGATGTGATGCAGTCGCGATTGCCATTCTCACGAAGTGAATGTTTTATTTTGTGAATGCAGAAATAAAAGCACAGTGAGGATCATTCCCGAGTCAGACCATCTTTATCTCCGCCATTGAGCAGCAGTAACACAACCGTCACATTTAACTATTGTAACAATCTGTATTCATCCAACTATCATACAATTCTACTTTTTTGCATCTTCTTTGCAACTTGTTGGACTTCCTTCAGATTTTCTTATTTTTTTCAACAATTGTACTATCAACCTTTCATCATCATTTGCAATAGCCACTACTGGTAGCACTGGACGCAGCCAAAGGCCGCGTCTCACAATATCTACTTTTTCTTCTACCAACTGTAAATGCAACTTTCATCCTTTACACCAACTTCCACATTAATGAACTGGCAGCAATATGATTAACATAGCAACCAGCATAGCAACTAGTATATCCGTCCTAGCAACGGCCTAGCAACAGCTTCCAGCACCATTGTAACGTCTTGGGAACCACTGCGACAATGATGACAAAGCACTCACCATAGCATCCAACATTACGAACATGGCAACCAGCATAGCAACAGACATGTCCGCCCTAGCAACGGCCTAGCAACAGCTTCCAGCACCCTTGCAAAGTCTCAGGAACCATTCCAACAATGATGACATGGCAATCGACATAGCAACCAACATGATCAACATAGCAACCGCAATGTTCGCCCTAGCAACGGCCTAGCAACAGCTTCTAGCAGCCTTGCAACGTCTTATGAACCACTCCAACAATTATGACCTATGCACCCACATAGCAACCAAGATGATCAATGTTGCAACCAGCATAACGACCGCCATGTCCGCCTTAGCAATGCCCCAACAACAACCTTAAGCAACCTTGCAACTTTTTAGGAACAACCTTTACATTTATGACGTATCAATCAACATTGCATCCAACATGATCAACAAAGCAACCAGCATAGCAACCACCATATCCGCCTTAGCAACAGCTTAGCAACAGTTTCTAGCGCCCTTGCAATGCCTTGGGAACCACTTCCACGTTAATGACCTAGCAATCAACATAGCCACCAACATGATCAACGTAGCAACCAGCACAGCAACCACCATGTCCGCCTTAGCAACGCCCTAGCAACAACCTTAAGCAAACTTGAAACTTCTTAGGAACAACTTCCACATTGATGA
The DNA here is from genome assembly GCA_027497455.2 of Sardinella longiceps. NCBI lineage: Eukaryota > Metazoa > Chordata > Actinopteri > Clupeiformes > Clupeidae > Sardinella > Sardinella longiceps. Next base: position 30,005,877 of record JAODXP020000027.1, read on the forward strand.
TGTAGCAATCAACATTGCATCCAACATGATCAACAAAGCAACCAGCATAGCAACCGCCTTATCCGCCTTAGCAACGCCCTAGCAACAACCTTAAGAAACCTTGTTCAATGTAGCAACCAGCATGGCAACCACCATACTTAATATCTTACTTACATACAGTATCTTACTTAGTTACTGTACTTATCTTACTTACTTCCTTCCTTAGCAACAACTTCAATGGTTTAGCAACTATATCATGTTTTATTTCTCTTATCAGATGTTTATGCAAAAAAATGTCACTTTCATAAAACTTTTTTTTACATTTTGCATGCACTATGTAATTTCCATGGAATTACAATTTCTAGTTATTATTATTATTATTATTATTATTAATAATAATAATAATAATAATAGAATGCTTACCCTACCCTACCCTTACCCTAAAAAAATCTACCCCTAAAACATGACTATCACACTGATTCATTGGTGAATTGTGCAAGAAAAAAGGTGAATTGTGCAAGTAGAAAAAATGGACCTGTCTTTGGCATGCATAACATTTTAAATTGCAACCTGTGAAGTACTGGGTAGGGAATAGGTACTGTGCAACATAACATACAGTGTCTATACATTTCAGAGTACACTGCATTAAGTTGACTGAAATAAGACAAACTGTAAATGCAATCTGTCTGTTCTTGCTTACTACAATGCAGATATTGTGGTCTAATAATATCCCAGTTACATTTATCTAACATTTTTTGATGAATCGATGAATAGCTCCACCATTAGATATGCTTCACTTTCAATACTGCTAATGGTGTGATATTCCCAGTTTCAGATGTGCCAAATCTCATAAGCAATCTAGGCACACAAACACATAAAGTCTATCCAGTTACCAAATGGTTTAGCTAACTGATACAAACAAGTAATTCTGTAACCATTCTATAATGCTATTGAAAATGCTTCCCTTACGTACCAATAATTTTTACTTATTGCTTGACTCAGTGTTTACTCTTTCCAGTTTATAGTGTAGTTTATTTTGCACCTGCTGTCTCATAAGTATGGAATAAACCAGTAACAGTTAAGTAGACTGTATATTTGGACTTCAAAGTCTTGGAAATACAACCAGTCAGATTTTGCCTCGGGGCAAGGGTCATTTATTGACACGAGGAAAAACTTAGTTATCATTGGTCAGTATGGATGCAATATTGTTGGAATAGGATTTTAATACTTGAAACTTACATGCTACAATGGACACCAGTAAACAGCAGGATACAACAAAACACAGCAGACAATACCCCATTCTGTTAAAGGATTACCTTTCAAATATGCATACAAGAGGGTATGTATTCGTTTGTATTGTAAAATGTTAATAAATAAATCATACATTAAAAGAGGTAGCAGGCAATGACAAAGATCACGGTAAATACACTATGCTGCATACAAATAAGGCAAAAAGGACAGTAATAGCACACGATTAAAAAAATATGGCAAAGACAGCCACAAAAAACATGTAAAAAAATTGCAACAAGAACCATGGCAGGTAGGCTACAGTAAGCAACACAGCAATAATCCCTTGGCGTCTGGCCTGCAGCTATTTTGAGGTGTCATTCTTTTTCCTAAAATAATCTGACAACATGACATATTGGCATTAATGGAATTAGATTTATTATTTTACTTTAGCAGGTGCACCCCTAAAGGAAAATAAATCCGTCTTTGATAGGATGAGGTTCTTTGCTATTTTGTAAGTAGAAGTAAATTTAAGTTTGTTTTGTTCCTGTGAAAATTTTAGGAGGAACAACTTCTTGAAGATGTGATCAATGCTTCATTTCTGCCATTAAATATTGGGTACAATGATATATTTTTGTCTTGGCTATGTTTTTGGATAAACAATAAAATGCCCTATACTTAACTCACAATGGAGTCTCGGACAGATGACTTGGACAAACTGAAGCTGGCAAGACGCTTGGGCTGGAGTCAAGTTGGGATTGCAGGAAACATAACCTCACTCACGTCAGATGATTCGTTATGGTGAGGTTATGGGAAACTGGGACTGGAGCTCGAAATTGAGTCAAATTGATGGGAGCCTGAGCCATTTGTATATCCTTACAAAAAAGGGTCAACATGATTTGTCTCACCCTAGCCTTACAAATGCTTCTAACCACCGGGCTCTTAGCTCTAGTGTAACAGTGTCCAGTCTTTCAGGAAGGATTTCAACAAACTCTATTTAGAGTCGCTGATTCCCATTCCTTCTCGTAGATATGTGAAATTTGAATGTTATGGTGATGGTCAAGACCTGACTTTCGAAGAAATTAAAGAGACTGCGTTGCATAGGAGGTTTGTCAAAATTGAACTAAAACTAGGCCTACTTGATCGGGTTTCACAAGTCCAATAACCAAAATTTCAGTTCTGAGATGTTGACTAGAAAGATTAAATCTGTCAAATAGGAGTACATTGAGTACTGAAGTTGACGGAAGTATTCAGTTCAACACAGGTCAGTGAAAGTCACATATGTGGTACATACAGTAATTATGGACAGGTTAAACAGGTTGGATGCTCATTTCCATGGCACTGGCAATCTGACACAATGTCCTCATCCATTGTTGTTGTTTCCGATATCTCTAGCACCCGGTCATATGAGATACTCATACATGTTCATGCAACATTTTCACCAGGCTTCTCTTTCTGTTTTTGGCAAACACAGACATACCAATGTACTGTATACTGGAAATGGTGTATATGGGGTCAACTCAAGCAACCAAGTGTCAGCCAGAAGCAGAGAGTCCTGCTGACTGGTTGGTTTCAGATGCACAGAACTTTGCAGTTGCAAATGTGAATAGAGAATATGTGATTCTGGACCATGATTTATTATATAAAGTATGTACCAACTTTAAAAGTGGCATTAGCAATGGCAGCCATCTTGAAAAATGGCTGCCATATTGAATTTTTGGGTGCCCAGGGCCTTTGTCCTAAACAGTGGCCCTCAGACAGATCTTGGCCACCATGCCAGTTCCACAGCTGTGGGCTTTCCTCTTCTTCATGATACTGCTCTGCCTTGAGCTGGACAGTCAGACACACATTTGCATAGACCACCAACAATTCCACAGTATCAAACTATTCTCTTGACCCATGGGACCCCGGTTGCCACTCTGTCAACTACAACTAACCCACGGCATGAGAGTCGGACGCTCTAACCACTGAGCTAAAAGCCCAGGCTTCTAACTCAGTAGTTAGAAATGCCCAAGGAATTGTGTTGTGAGGATTTACGCGTACTGCCGCCAGCTAGCCGAGCTAGTTTGCATCCCTTATACTCATAGACCTGTATTTTGCACAGCATTTCCCAGTATTTGTTTATTTTGTCTTTTTAAAATCTACTTCAGTTTGCTTCCTTGTAGCTGATAATCAGCACACTGTTGGATTGTGGTCCAATGCTCCCACCAACTCTCCAACAGAAGGAGATTCTGGTTATTTTGGTGTGCTTATCCAGTTTTCTGCTGGGCCTGCCTTGTGTCTTCCAGGTAGTTCCCTACATAACCACCCAACCTGCCTCATACTACATGCACTCCGAAAATTATAGGATAGCCTACTCAAAGCACTTTTTAAGGTTCCTCACTTCACCCAACATGGTATCTTTCACCACTAGCCTACAGGAATCTTGATTCAGCTCTGATTTCGGCTGTTCATATAACCGTAAAGTCTGACTGTTTCACTGTCCCACACACAGGGAGGTGTGTATGTGTTCCAGCTGATGGATCACTACACTGTAGCAGTCTCAGTCCTCCTGATCTCTCTGCTGGAGATTGCTGCCATCGGCTGGATATTAGGTACTACTGCATCTTTCAGAACTTATTTGTTCTACAGTGGAACTCCCCTAAATTTTTATGTTGATTTTCACAAATTACTTTCACTTTCTGAAGGGATTGAGAGATTTTCCATAATATTCACAAGTGTTTTGGGAAAACCTCCAACTCTATACTTCAAGATATGTTGGCTGATTTTCACACCACTTTTGATATTGGTGAATCATATTTTTGTTAAATTCTGTTTCCTATTTATTATGAAGTAAAAATAAAAGCTGTTTTCTTTAGAAAAAAAAATAATAATGAAAACAAGCTTTCCATGCTGTGTTAGCGGCCAGTATAGTGCAGCACACTCCTCCCCGCTATGGGAAGTCATACGAGTTCCCTGATTGGTCCAAAGCTGTGGGCTGGATGTTGACTATGTCCTCCATCATCTGCATCCCCCTTGGAGCAGCTCATGAACTCTACTCCAGGAAGGGATCACTCATGGAGGTATGTCAGATTAGATTAATAATTTTATACAAATCATGTCATCTTGCTTAAATATTACATTAGCTTATGTTAATGTTATTATTATACTCAATTATATATAGTTATAGTGTTGATTATGCCTAGCAACACCCTTTAGTTGTGCTAACATCACGGCATCCTAACCTCATTGGGCTCAGTGTTTAATTCTGGCAATTGTTTAAATTCTCCACACAAAGCTTGTGTCCTGTCCTGTGTTCTCCCCTCAGAGGTTGAGATCTTCATTGGTTCCCAGTCAGGAGCTGGAGGTTCCACTTGGATCTCATAAAGAACAGGAGATGTTGCTTTTGGACAACTCTGAGGAAGGCGACATCATGCACAGAGGAATGATAAGGAGGCGATCCAGTCTCAACCCTGTGCCTTTGGGTTTAAAGTCAAGTGGCTTCAGTAGGTTAAAGTGAAGCTCACGCGTCACGCCATGAAGAAATATTAACAGAAAGATCATCAGAATTATATAGCAATGTTTTCTTTTTTTTCAAAATACACATACCTCTGTTAAACCTCATCTTAGAATGTATCAAGATGGTGGATGGGCTGATGGGAATTGAGGTTGGATGCTAAAGCTACCAGCATATTTGCATACCTGGTCATGTACAACGTAGAGCTTACAAAAGGCTAGATGCTAACATAACACAAAAAAATCCACTAAGGAGTAATTAATAATTAATTGAATCAAAATTGTGTGATTAATCAGCTTATTTTATTAATAGTTTGATAGCAGTATTTTTAATCCCTAGAGGAAAGGAGAGAGAAAGAGGAGAATACAGAATATCTGAATTTACTTCAATTCTTTCTTTTTTGTACAACTGCAAATAAATATGAAAATGAGCAAAACAGTCTTTATATTTTACATGCATTCAGCTAAAATCGATAGCAGTGCCATGACAGTTAGCATGCTACCACTGCATTTAGATATGCAGTAACCTAAGGATAAAACATTTTACTATGCAGATGAGTACAAAAAAACTGCACAAAACATGTTACCATGCTATTCAGACAAGGGTTAAAGAGCCTAAGTTAGTGCATAACATACTTGTACACATAGATATGGTGATAACTACAAGAAAAGCCGGTAAAACTTTAACAATATCTACAGTAATAGTATGCGCTTGAACATGATGTACAGTGTGTGTGTGTGTGTGTGTGTGTGTGTGTGCGTGTGTACAAAAAGGTTTTGTAAATACACATATTTAAATGAACTGAAGGGGATATGGTCCCAAAGTCCATGCCATTATAAACAAGTATGTAGTGCAGAGAACCAGTAGTGCGTAATGAGTGACAGAGACACTAACACAACAGAAACCAGACATGCATCCCTGTTTGCCTGCCAGAAACTCCTGAAAATATTAACAAAGTACAATGATAACTGTACTGCACCTTTTATGATGACTTAAATTTGCTCAAACTCCTCCCTGTCAGGGCTTAGCATAAGAGAACACTGTGTACAGCCACAGCAAGTGCAATTTTTGCATATCTAAGATATTCAAAATCATCCTAAATGGGGGGGAAAAAATCTAATTTTTTAAACAAATTTTGATTCAAGCTAGAAGTATTTTAAAATACTGTATATATATATATACAAATCTATACAAATCTATTCTGCACAATTAGACAGTAGTGACAGAGGCACTAAGACAATGGTAGCACAATATGTGCATCACTGTTTTTCTGCCAGTAACTGAGCTACTAGACGGTCACATATAGACTCATCACACATTAACCTGCAGGTCAGGTCAGATATAGTTGTTTCCACCACAGAATTCCTTTGGATTGTATACCTGAAACATGGCATCGTGTGAAGACCCCAAAGTTGTCCTGGGACAGCAGAGAGGCACATGGAGTCGTCAGCTGGAGTTTGTCCTGTCCTCCATTGGATATGCAGTGGGATTGGGGAATGTCTGGAGGTTTCCTTACCTGTGCTTCAGAAATGGAGGAGGTGAGAATGTGTTGCTCTTAGCTGAGGATATAATATGCTAAAGAGACTCCTGATGGTGATGGTGATTGGTCAGACATACTTGAATTAACTTAATGATTTTTTTCTGTGGTCAGCATACACTGTAGTTAGCCTCTTGTCAAAGGTGATAATACCTCTCTACAGTACTGTCTTGAGAGAGGGTGTATTTTACCTGCATTGTTGGTGTTCTCCAGGTGCATTTTTCATACCCTACTTCATCACAACATTTCTCTGTGGATTGCCAACATTGCTGATGGAGTTCACCATTGGCCAGGTCACACAGAGTGGACCCATACACGCCTTTATGAAAATATGCCCATTGCTCAAAGGTACTCTAATTCCATCATTTGTGTGAAGTGAATAGTGACTAACAGAGAAATTAGGCTACTTTCTAACTATGACAATTGTTTACTCTGCCTACTATTGTAAAGGTCCTCTCTTTATAAGTCACTGCTATAAATGATTTACTTATTTAAACTATCTAAATTATAATTTACCCAATGTAATGTCAAATGTCATCACCTAAATGAAATAAATGACTTCAATAATTTGTTTTTAGATAATTTAACTACCATTCAAATATTTAATTGTTCAGCCATTCCAACTGTCAGTTCTCATGAAGTCATGTCTACCACCAACTGTTCCTGTCTACAAGTTTCAAAATAGCAGTCGCCACTACAATAATTCACTATAATTTAACTTTTAGTATACAGTTTCAACCTAGCTTCTGACATACCAACCAACATGATTAACCTAGCAACCAGCATAGTAACTACAGCAGCTAACCTAGCAACAGTCTAGCAACCACCTCAAGGTCCATAGTGACCACTTCAATGATGACAAAGTAATCATGATGATTACCCTAGCAACCAGCTTAGTAACCAGGCCAGTTACCATAGCCATAATTATACTACTAAAATCTTAGCTATATACAGTATACTGTATATAGCTAAGATTTTAGTAGTATAATTATGGCTATGCCATAATTATACTAGCCATACTGGTACATACAATATATATATATATATATATATATATATATATATGGGCAATTCCAGCGTTATGGACGTGACATTTTCATGCATTATTGATGAACAAAAGGCCAGATAACCTCCGCAAACCTAGCAGTATTTCACAATTTTTTTTCATATTCTTCTGCAAACTCCATGGCTGAATACAGGCAAACAGAAAAAATTAATATCATGATTTGCATCATAAGAATATGAGCCTTTCAATTTGCGTTATGGACGTGACGAAAAACGGACAAACTTTTGAGAGAGCGTAGTTTTTGCTGTGAAGTGTGTGAAATTTCTAGAGAAATGTAAATATTACTACATTCTTACCAAACAGGACACCTCAGTAAAGACAGAGAAAGACTTAATTTCAAATGTAAATGTAAAAAAGTTGGTTTTCATTGGGAGACATGGCGTTATGGATGTGACGTTATGGACGTGACGTCTGGAAAACCCTCCAAAACGATACAAAACAATTGTGAACGGTGGATTTTAACCTGTAACAAGAGAAATAGTAACATAACAATGAAAAATAACTGATAGCATTGCAGCTTTGTGTGTGTTATCACCCACTTATGCCCATTATAAGCCCCTCCATAGACTTACATTATAGCTGAATAGGGTAAAAATTTTAACAAACAGATATCCTTTCGAAACTTGCTCAGTTGAATATTTACATCGAGACAATACTTTTTTGTATTGGAAGTTTTCTGAAAGAATTTGTATGTCCATGTAGGTGAGACTTAAAGTTTTAAGGTGAGGTTTACTTTTTCGTGGAATTGCCCATATATATATATATATATATATATATATATATATATATATATATATATATATATATATATATATATATATATTGTATGTACCAGTATTAAAAATACAACTATTTGCCAAGGTTGTTTGCATTTTCAGGCTCTGTTAATTCCCTGGAATTACATTCTCTAGTTAAAGACTTACCACAATCTAGTTGAGAATAAGCTTTTAAATATTGTAAGCTGTGAACCAACAGCACAGAGGCTTCTTTCTAAAAGCAGTTATTACGCTGGTTTAGTCACAATAACACTCAAGTTAAGCTGCCATGTTAACTGGCATCAAGCATGTGAACCTAATTGGAGCGTAATATATTTCTTGGCTGATACACTCAAGTCGCTCAAGAATGTTAGAAATTAATTATCCTACTGTGGTGTGTGTGTGTGTGTGTGTGTGTGTGTGTGTGTGTGTGTGTGTGTGTGTGTGTGTGTGTGCAGGAGTGGGACTGGGCACAGTGGTGGTCTCTTTCATCTTTAGCAGCTACTTCAACACCCTTATGAGTTGGACCCTCTTCTACCTCTTCAACTCCTTCAGCGCTCCGTTGCCATGGCAATCATGCAACAACACTTGGAACATTCCAGAGACCTGCTCTGATGATTTTATTATCAATGACACGTCCCAGCAGTCAGCCAGTCAGCAGTTCTTTAAGTAAGTCTATTTTGAACGGGCTGTGCTGAATTCTGCAGGATTGTGTTCTTACTATTACTGTAGTTTGAGTAGTCTTACTAGTCACAATTACATGGCATACTCATTGTCTTGCCTTGTATTTGATATAGTGACATTTAGCTTACACTTATTGGACATCCGTAACTCCGAAATATGGCACGTATTCTTCAAGTAAATGATTATATCCTGTTTTTCTGTTTCCAGTGGTTGAATAAAACACTACATTGAGACATGAAACATCTTTTTAGGCTACTGTGTAGTCTACGAGGAAAAAATAACTGAACCAGTGTTCTCAGTACTATTCAATCACATCCACAGCGCTGGAAATGCTTACCTGATGACGGTCGGGCTGGCCTAGATATAGCTAGTGTGCAGGCTAACCTCAGTGGATAAACACACATTCACCACCTTCCACAGGTCTTTTCTAGGACATTTGTGAATGTTTACATGTCCTGTGTTTGTGCTGTAGCTACAGGCTCCTTGAGGTCAGTGAAGGCATCGATGTCTTGGGCAGTATGCACTGGAACTTACTGGGTTGCCACGTTCTTGCCTGGGTAATAGAGTACTTCTGTATCTTCAAAGGAGTCAACATCACTGGCAAGGTACAATATCTTTGTGTGGCTTTCTTCCATGTCTGTGTTTGTCTCTGCAAACACTGATGAGATGCAGGTATGCAGGTAGAGTGAATGTTATTTTTGTTAGTTACATTAATGCTTATACATTATCAGTATCAGTATCTTGTGAGCTAACTGAAGCTACTGTAGCTCTATGTTTGCAACTACCTACAGTAGAGTTGCTAACTACCTACAGTAGAGTTGCCAGGTTGGCTGGTAGTATTCACCTTATGCAGCCCCGCCCCTTTTCGTCTTTTTTTTCTTCCGCGTTTGTCCTCTGGTTGTCTTGGAACTTCCGTTAGCCATCTGCTTCCCATTCACATCAACGTAATTTTCATGAAATACCACGATCACAAAACTCCTTATTGTAGCCGTGGAAACACCGTTTTTAGTGCTGAATACATCGTTTTTTTATCTGGCGACGAACTGTACCAACATTATTGACAGTGTTGGGGAAGTTACTTTTAAAAAGTAACTAATTACTTTACTTTAGTTACTGCTTTGAATTGTAATGAGATTACTTTACTCGTTACTAATTTTAAAAAGTAACTTGTTACTTTACTCGTTACTTTACTTTTAGCCCATAACTTGAATGAACTTGCTCTATTTCGCTGGCTATAACGTCATATGTAGCCTATGTCTCCCTCTGACCCTTTTAATGGCAGCCTTCTCGCGCTGAAAGTTTTCATCAATCCAGTGAGCAGTCATTCCGAGATAACTTTTGTTGTTAGCACTCCATAGGCTATATCTGCCGTTGTAGAAACGAATTCTGTGGTCTCAAATGTATTTTTGAGATCCGATTCCATTACAGCATAACATTTGCTCAAGTAGCTCGAAAATGATTTTCTGTCTGATATGGGAGCTCGCGTTGTTGGTATTTTGCTTAATATTCTCCTAAAACGGGGGGATTCTATTGTTGATAGCGGAACCATGTCCTCCATAACATAGGCTGCAACTAGATTATTTATTTCTGCCTGCGATGTTACCTGTCGTAATCCTCCCTCTCCTGATGTAAGTTTCGCCTGTTTGGGTGCTGGGGCAGTCTCATCATCACCGGGACGGTGGCTATGGGGATTTTTAGCCACCAGCTTTGTACGACTATGCTGTCTGGCCAAGTGCTGTCTGTGTAGAAGTGGAAAGCTGTTTATCACCAGGACATAGCGAGCACTTAACCGACACGTTTTTGCCTTTGCAGGCAACTACCTGAAAATAATGTGAATATTTCCAGTTGGCGAAGATGCCAGTGTTCTCCATGACTTCTCTCTCTTCCATCTCCCTCTCACTGAATCAATCGATTTCCACCACAGCAACCAGTTAGGCACGCATGCGCCACTAATAAAAACAACACGGTTTTGACATGTTGGCCTACCGGTAGCTCACTGATTTAGGCTACATGTAAATTTGTTAATCTGAATGTCACTGAACAAAATCGTGGGTAACGCTGTAACGAACGTTACTATAGTCTAGTAACTGTAATGACGTTAGTGAAATTTCAACTGTAATGCGTTACGTTATTAAGTTCCTGACAACAGTAACGAAATTATAGTAACGCGTTACTTTGTAACGCGTTATCCCCAACACTGATTATTGATTGATATAGTGAGCACAACTTCATAGTAAGGCCACTTTTATCAGACCGTTAAAACTTCAAATTTCACAACGCAAAATCAATGCGTTGCCAGACCGGATGTTGAAAGACAATCGTCATGGCAGCGCCCATGTTTACCTGCGGAATAAGGTGACTATGTATTTGTGAGCCATTGTAATGTAGTGAAAGCACTGCCAGGGAAGCCTATCATGTACTAATACTGTATGTAACTACTAATAGGACTAATATGTAACTGTATCCAACTACATGGCAACAGTTGAACATGCAACTATTTCATAGCAGTTATATACAAGTAGTGTGTGCCTTACTACTCTCTATCTCCCCCTACAGGTGGTGTACTTTACTGCACTGTTTCCCTACCTAATCCTTCTCATCCTGCTGGTGTACACTGCCAGATTACCAGGAGCTGCAGACGGTATCCTCTTCTTCCTCACTCCCAAGTGGCACAAACTACTAGAGGTCCAGGTGAAAAGCCCTCAAACACACAACAATATCAAACAGTAGAGAGGCACTGACAACCCACACATGACACGATGAAATAATAACACTATACAGATTGGTAATAAGGGGGGTAGTGTTGTGGTTGTAATAAGTTATAACATGTAATAAGTAAATCACTGTAAATCAAAACAACTTTCATGTTTTTTTGTTTGTTTGTTTGTTTTTGAATTTCCTTTTCTCTCAGGTCTGGATTGATGCTCTGTCTCAAAGCTTCTTCTCCCTTGGAGTGGGTGCTGGTGTCATGATCTCTATGGCCAGCTATAATGACTACAACTACAACATACGCAGGTTCTGAAAAGATAGAAAAGAAGTTTGTGTGTTCAGAGTTCAGTGCATTCAGCTTGAAGTCTGTATAAAAGAGTATCTATCGACCATCTGTCTTTCTATCTATCTATCTATTTGTTTGTTTACAGTATATCTTTCAGCTTTTTACCTCCGCCAAGAATGTAAAAAGGTTATGTTTTTTGTGTGTTTGTCTGTCTATATGTGTCTGTCTGTGCACAACATAACTCAAGAAGTACTGCACGGAATTTTGGATGCAATTTTCTGACAACATGTGTATTGGGACAAGTAACAACTGATTCCATTTTGGTGGTAATCAGTGATCCAGAACACAATCTGAATTTAGATTGTGTCTGTGACCACATTGCCTTGGCGGAGATCTGCGCTCTCCAAGTCCTTTTCTAGTTCCCTTCTTTTTTTCACTGAAAGTGAAAATGTGTGATGTACTGAATATTGTCCTCTGCAGAAATTCTCTCATTGTGATCCTCACCAACTCAGCCAGCAGCATCTTCTCTGGATTTGTGGTCTTTTCTGCCCTTGGATACATGTCCCATATCCGCAGTGTCAGTGTGGAGGATCTCAATGTCGGAGGTAATGTATGATGGATAATAATAAGGGCAGGTATGCTCTGTCACTTATTAGCTGGCTATTGCCTTCCCATGCAATCCCTTCAAATCTCCCATCAGTCCTCAGTCTGGGCTTCCAGCCATTGCCATTGTTTTCTCGGGATGCATTCCATCCTGGCCAATCAGCAAACATTGAGAAAGAAGTGAGAATATGATAGGTTATCAGTCAAGGTGCTGATCTCTCTAGCAATCGTTTCTCAATAGCCGAGATCCCAAACCCTCGTACGAAGAGAAGCATAGACAGAGGGGCTACAATCTCACTGAAATCAGTGGATGAGGTTCAAATTGAGATCCTCTCTGATCTCTGTCCAGGTCCTGGCCTTGCATTTGTGGTGTATCCTGAGATCTTGGCCACCATGCCAGTTCCACAGCTGTGGGCTTTCCTCTTCTTCATGATGCTGCTCTGCCTTGGACTGGAGAGTCAGGTATAACACATTTTTTAAAAATATATTTTTTGGGCTTTTTGCCTATAATCAGGTAGCCTACTGAGCCACGGCGCCCCAGCTTTAACACACTGGCATAAACCACCAACAACACAGCATCACACACTGCTCTCAGACGCTTTACAGACATGAGTAACAGGGGAAACCTTGGGCAGATCCACGCCTCATGGGCTCAACCCACCTGCCGGGGGCCTAGTGAAGTATAGTTTGTGGGACAGTCAATAAGGTAGAAGAGTCGGGATGGAGTCAATAGTTGGGTGACATTAGAGTTCATTGGGTGGAGGTCATTTAGGTAGTGATCATCAGGGAGACCAGCAAGGCCGGGTCCATCATGGTGCCTGGTCCTGGTATGTGGCTCCGGAGAGGTTGGTCGACATCCGTCGTGGGGAATTCCTGTTTGCAGAACTTAAGACAAGGAAGCGCGCTCAACACTCCGCGTTGTATACACTGGGTGCTTAAACTTAAATGGATACACTCCAAATAATACCGACTTGAATAAAGCAAGCACTCAACAGTTGTGTTTGACTTTTTAATCGGGCGATTAAAAAGTCAAACACAACTGTTGAGTGCTTGCTTTATTCAAGTCGGAATTCCTGTTTGCACCATATACAGGGCTATGAATCAGAGCTGTTACTAAGCTGTTACCAAACATCCCTGCCGATAATCTGCTATCACAATGTATAGACGGATACATGACCTAGCCGGTCGGGTAACCAAACTAGACAATGAGTGGTCCAGGTAATAAAAAAACACAAGTTCTGGAACTTTGGTGAGGGTCCTGTGAAGACACACATTTTACCCTAGAACATGAAATTTATCAAACTCAAAAAGTTCAAATCAATTTATAAAAGGGTACAATCAAATTTTAGTTTAAATCATACTCAATGACTCTTTAAATCACCTGCAAATCTTGACTCAACAGATGTCCGATGTCAGATGTCGTAGTGTTGGCCTTGATATGTTGTTCACGCCTTGATGTGTTGTTCACGTTTAACTCCGTTCTAAGTTATTCTAAAGTAACAAGTTGTTATTTTGTCGGTACTTCTTTCTTCAGCTTATTTTTGGAAATGTTGTTCTCCCAGTTATAATGATAGATCTCTTTTTGTTGATTTGTTATGAGACAAGATAATACTTTATTCACTCTTAAGGAAATTCAAGAATATTTCCAGCATGAGTTTATTTTGTGTTATGAAACATCTGCTGTCTACAGTTTGGATGTTTGGAGCTGGTAGCCGGCACAGTGATGGACTGTGTCAGTCCAAAGCTTCCTCCATCTCTGAGACGAAAGGAATTGCTGGTCCTCTTGGTGTGCTCACTCTGCTTCCTTGTTGGCCTGCCTTGTGTCTTTCAGGTAATCCTCTCTCTACCAGAGCTATTCACCTTATTCTGCCCCGCCCCTTTTTGTAGTTTTTATTTCTTCTGCAATTGTCCTCTGATTGTCTTGGAACTTCCATTATAACACTTGCCATTCGTCATTTTCATGAAATAACACGATCACAAAACTCCTTATTGCAGCTGTGGAAACACTGTTTTTACTGTTGAAAACATCATTTTTTATCTGGTGACGAACTAACCTTATTGATTGATATAGTGAGCACAACTTTATAATAAGACCACTTATATCAGACCGTTAAAACACCAAATATCACAACACTAAGCCAATGCATTGCCAGACCGGATGTTGAAAGACAATCGTCATGGCAGCCCCCATGTTCACGTGCGGAATAAGGGAATAATCAGCGGAGTTCACGCTGATATTCACAGCAAAACTACAGTAGTCAGTGAGTGTTCATTGGAGTTGGTGATTTAAACGGCAGTTACGTCTGTGATCTTTGTCTACTGTTATAAATAAGTGATCACTTTGAGACAACACAATGTCAAAGATGCACACTATAAAAGCAAAAGTGTCAATGCACGCAGTGAACTACATTCCAGTCCAGTGTGTGATTTCAGATATAGCCAGTATTCTACAACTAACATGTATAAACTAAGGGAACATGTTAACTTGTTTTGGAAATGAACTTATTTGTAGTCTAGCCCAGAGTTAGATAAGAGAAAATCTTCTTTACCACTAGTTTACTACTACTTTACAGTGTTGCCTGACTGTCTCACCCTGTCCCACACACAGGGAGGTGTGTATGTGTTCCAGCTGATGGATCACTACACTGTAGCAGTCTCAGTCCTCCTGATCTCTCTGCTGGAGATTGCTGCCATCAGCTGGATATTAGGTAGTATTGCATCTTCCAGAACTTCTAGATCTCCCCTAAATGTTTGTGTTGTTTTACACTAATTGCTTTCACTTTATGAAGGAATTCAGAGATTTTCTGTAATACTCACAAGTGTTCTGGGAAAACCTCCAAATCTGTACTTCAAGATATGTTGGCTGATTTTCACACCACTTTTGATATTGGTGAGTAGGCTTTTTGTTAAACTCTGTTTCCTTTTTATTATGACTGATTAAGTAAAAATAAACGCTGTTTCCTTTTTTTTTTTAAATAAGAATGATAATAATGAAAACAAACTTTTTAGGCTGTGTTAGTTGCCAGTATAGTGCAGCACACTCCACCCCGCTACGGGAAGTCATACGAGTTCCCTGATTGGTCCAAAGCTGTGGGCTGGATGTTGACTATGTCCTCCATCATCTGCATCCCCCTTGGAGCAGCTCATGAACTCTACTCCAGGAAGGGATCACTCATGGAGGTACGTCAGATTACATTACTAGATTAGATTAGATTAGATTACTGTAACTATTACATTAGGTTACTGTAGATTATTAGAATTTCCCTTGGAGCAGCTCATGAACTCTACTCCAGGAAGGGATCACTCATGGAGGTACAGTATGTCAGATTAGATTAGTAGATTAGATCTTTTTAGTATTGGATAAAATTGCATTATTAGAATCTTCCTTTTAGCAGCTCTAAGACTCAGTCACAGATCATTAATGGAGGTTTTGGAGATGGATATTGAAATGGAGATAGTTTATCGGATTACTTTATATTGTTTATTAAGTGTTGATAATGCCTAGAAACACTGTTTATCTGTTTTATAGTCATGGTAACATACAGCCTCTTTTCCTCTATGAGATATTCTGAAACTTTCACCCATGTTCTGCTCTGTCTCCCTCAGAGATTGAGATCATCTGTAGTGCCCAGTGAGGAGCTCATGCGAAACAGATGTTCCTATGCACCAGCCCCAAACAAGACCGAGAAATAATGCCAAGATCATTGAAATTCATCAGAAGCGGAGGCGCCGTGGCCCAGTGGGCTAGAGTGTCATACCATTAATCCGGGGACACGGATTCGAGTCTGACTGAGGTTATTTCCTGATCCCACCCCATTTGTCTCTCCCACATGCTTCCTGTCCATCTCTATACTGTCCTATCTGATTAAAGGGCAAAAATGCCCCCCCCCCCCAAAAAAAAAAGAAAAATGAAGGACATTCATCAGAAGCTCTCTGAAATGTTGTGTTATGGGCCAAAAAACGACTGTGATGCTAAGATGAACCTTAACCTTATTTTCACCTCTGACCTCTTCATATTACATCAGCTGTTGCATAATAATTTATCAGGATGAAGGGGGTGGGGGTTGACTATGTTCTTCTTGAATGGTTTTATAGCCTACCAGGGTGGGTGGGCACTATAAATGTTTATCATGAGCATCTGTAAAATAGTTCATAACCAATTGTATCAATTATACCAGAGCCAACAGATGGCTTAAAATGAAATTAAGTGCACAAAGGTAGCAAGGCAACAATAATTACCTGGGAAAAAGAAAGAGCAATGTAAGAGTTTGTTTGTTTCTGCTATCATACGACATCAGAGAATATAGGCTACAGTGCAATTAGTAAAAGTAAAGTAGTAACCTGATATTATATGGCACAATGGCTACATAGCGATGGTAAAAAAAAAAAAAACATGGACAAACTGTACATTGTGTCCTTACTAAAAGTTGCTTAGCGATAGATGTTAAAATCTTTGATGAAAATACTATAATATACTGTATGCAGTCTCTCTCTTGTTGCTGTTATTGGATGACACCTTTCGTTAAATTTTTATGACTTTTGTACAAGGTTTCATTTCAGTTGAGATTAAATGTGTGAATAAATGAAAATTTGTATCCATGTATCATTTACTAATCACAACACTAGAAGCCACATTCATTGCATCATATTTAGACATTTCATCAAAGTATTTTGTAATAGGCCTATTTAAAACAGTATAAAGACACACCATTGAATAATTGTAATTCAATACAAAGCCACTTTCTTCAAATAACTAACAAATGCTGTATTGTATAAATGGGTATTTCAAACAGGCCTTGTTAAAGCCACCACATGCAACATTTAGGTAAAATTTCGACGTTTCCTATTCATTACACCTTTATGTAAATTGCCTAGAGCTCATTAGACTTCATAAATGACATGTTCCGGAGTAAAACGAGCCCCTTCACAAGATTGTCCGACCCTCCTAGAGGCAGATACCGCCTATGCAAGATCAGGGCCGCCATCCTCAGTATTGCCAGTATTGCCTCGGCAATACTACTTTTCAATCTGGTATGGCCTGGCAATACTGCTTTTTGGTGTAACATCAAGCTTCAAATTTCACATGAAGCACTAAAGTAAAAGGATATGATATGACAAAACAAACGTGATATAATCAGATTAGATTCTGTCTGTAGCCTAAAAGTAGCCTATGTGATAGAGTGTATTATTTTTTATAGCAGTATGTCGTGCCATAGAATCTCTCGTGGCAATATTGTAATAATTAACGTCACTTTCACAGCATAGCCGTCTACCAGCATCAGGGGTGCCATCACATGTTTTAAAGTATTATTACCAAATTTTCTCAGCGATTAGCCTAAAATGTGTTACCTTAAAGTTTTTTTTGTATGTTTGATGAAGGTAGTGTTTCTTAGCAATGCAGTGAATAATGCCATGTTGCAACTAGGTGTTTTTATTTTGAGCTTGTTTGATGTGCCTCACCGCTGGCATTGAAACTTGTGCGTGTGTGGCCTTTATGCAATCATAACTTGTCCGCAGTTATTTACAGGTTTATCAACATTCTAAATGGGTGATGATCGAAAAATACAGGCCTAATTAAAAACATTAACATGAAGAAACAGAATAATTATCACTCCTAAATCATTATGATTAAATAATGGAACAGAACCTCTATTCCAGTATTTATCTTTATGATTAAATAATGGAACAGAACCTCTGTTCCAGTATTTAATCATAATGATTTAGGAGTGATAATTACTCTGTTTATCATTAACGTTAAGTAAAGATATGACTAATATTTCTTCATGTTAATGTTTTTAATTAGGCCTGTTTCTCTAGGCCTATATATCACAGAAATATAGTGTACAACATCATACAACATTATCTGTATTTTGTTCATAGCTTTGCCTGAAATGTTTTCACTGACAAATTTGAAGAATGATGTGCTAGCGCTTGAACATGTAGGTTATAAGGCACGATCTGTATTTTTCCATCATCACCCATTTAGAATGTTGATCAACCTGTAAATAACTGTAGCTTCAGATAATTCATGCCTGTGGTTGAACAACACCTGCAGTGATACCCCTCTTGCTATGTTGGCGAACAAGTTAGGATAATTCCACACGCACAAGTTTCAATGCCAGTGGTGGGGCACATCAAACAAGCTCAAAATAAAAGAACACCTAGTTGCAACATGGCATTATTCACTGCATTGCTAACAAACACTACCATCATCAAACACACAAAAAACTTTATGGTAACACATTTTAGGCTAATCGCTGAGAAAATTTGGCAATACTGATTTAAAACATGTGATGGCACCCCTGGTTGGTGCAATATGAAACTTAATTTCCTCGGGGTGGACTTTATTAAATGTAAACCTACTACAGTTTGGGGAACATTATTAGTGGCAGTGTGCTATAGATTCAAGGTATGATGACGGGTGCCATGTATGGATGACCCTTGTTTTATGTACGTGTGAATGAATGTGGAGGGCCCCGTGTTTCTATTTCGCCTAGGGCCCCAAAATGTCTAAACACGCCCCTGGGTCTCACCACACATTAACTGCTGGCCTGGCAGACACAGTGGTGCTGCAGTGTTTCTCTCTCCTTTGGGCATACACACACATACACACTATCCACATGGAGCCAAGTGAGGATCCCAAAATTGTCCTCAGACAGCAGCGAGGCACCTGGAGCCGTCGACTAGAGTTTGTTCTGTCCTCCATTGGCTATGCAGTGGGATTGGGGAACGTCTGGAGATTTCCATACCTGTGTTACAGAAGCGGAGGAGGTGAGAAGACTAATGTGTGTGCGTGTGCATGTGTGTGTTTGTGAATGAGTGTGTGTGTCAGTGTGTGAATCAATACTTGTGTGTGTTAATGGGAGGTGAGGAGACTAATGGACACTTGTGTGTGTGTGTGTCTATTAATCCATAGATGTGTGTGTATTTTCGGTGTGCTTCAGTGTACATGTGTGAGTGTGTGAATATGTACATAATGTGTGTTTATGGGCAGTGTTGGGAAAGTTCATTTTCTACATGAACTAGTTCATAGTTCAGTTCACAGCTCTCAGAGTGAACTAGTTCGCTCATAGTTCATTTTTTTTTCAAAATGAACTAGTTCATTCATAGTTCACAAAATAAATGAACTAGTTCAGTTCAGTTCATTCCCCGCCCCCCCCCAAATTTTTTTTTTTTAAAAATTGGAAAATTTCAAATTCATTGACAAAGCCCATATAAATGCTCCACAGATTATAAGCCATTATTTAATTCGTGTTAATAATGACATTGCTGTATTTTAGTGTTGCATTAGAGCAGTGGTTTATTATTATTAGTAGTAATAAAGAGTATACTTAGTCCTTTACTGTGTTTTCTGTTTAGATGTTTAGAATACAACATTAACATTGAAAACAAAGTTTTCACATATGATGTTTTCATTTACAGCTATACCATGCGTTTGGTGTGGTGTGCACCATAAGGTGGGGTAGTGTATGTCTGTTATTAGTCGATAAAACAAATAGAAAAATTCTGATCATGGAACTTACTATCAAGATAACTTTTTTAATCGCATAATTATTTTTAATCACATTATTGAATTCAATTCAATTCAATTTTATTTGTAGAGCGCACAAATACAGTACATTGTCTCGCGGCGCTTTACAGACAGTACGGGAAGCATCCATGAGAATCAGGGGCAAGGAAAAACTCCCTCGCTTTGTAAATAGTTTGTTATGTAGGAAGAAACCTTGGGCAGATCCACGCCTCATGGACTCAGCCTACCTGCCTGGGGCCTAATAAAGTATCCGTAAAGTCTGATGCATAGATTGACCATGGTTAACACAAAACAGTATGAGTACTGAATGTAGTCAGAGATGATATACACATAGTTTGTGCGACAGTCAGGGCCAAGGGATGGAGTCAGTAGTTGGAGTGTGGGATTAGTCAGTATTTGGAGTGGGATCAGAGTTCATTGGGTGTTGGTCGCCATCTAAGTAGTGGTCATCAGTGGTCAGTGGTCATCATTATTATCATCTGGTCACTCTCCACCCAACACGCGTGACGCTTGTGCAATTTGAGTGTCTAGGCGTCCAGAATGTGCCCACAGGGAATAACACTGTGCTGGTCTGGTATTCTGAAACAGTTTAGCAATAGTAGCCTATAAACTTCTTGAGTAGGCTATATTAACATGTATTTCACATCGGAAGTTATTTGATACTAGGACACGGAAACTGTCAAGTTCAAAGTCGCTGTCACTGTTTGTTCTCCCTACACCTCTGCCTACACACAGGCAGTACCCTCCCCCCTTCCACACACACACACACACACACACACACACACACACACACACACTTCCTGTATCTTCTGTAGTCGAACATGTAAACTAGGTCAAAGTAAAAGTCGCTATCTTTAAGCTGTTGTTAGTCGGGGTTTCTGCAGGGATATTAATGAAATCTGGTAACTTGGAATGAACGTAATGATGAACGTAATGAACGTTCACGTTCACGCTCCAGATGAACGCGTTCATTGTTCGTTCATCATCTAGAAAATACTGTCCGTTCAGTTCACGTTCTCTCAAAATATGAACGCGTTCAATGAACGATAGTTCATTGAACGCGTTCGTCATCACTGTTTATGGGTGTGTTTTCAGTATACATTTGTGTGTGTGTGTGTGTGTGTGTGTGTGTGTGTGTGTCTGTGAGAGAGAGAGTGTGTGTTTTAATATGTGCATTTTTGAACACATGCAAAGAGAGGTGCTGTATGGTCACAAAGTCCATCTAATCTAATATGCAGGAGAATGTAGTGAGCAGAACCTGAGTAATGACTGACAGAAGCACTGAGACAGCAGTAACCCAACATGTGCATCAGTAGCAAAGTCATCCGACTAGTCAATACGCTTTTAAAGGAGACATAGAATGGAAAACCACTTTTACATTGGCTTTGATTAATTAAGAGAGGTTGAGCATGGTCAAAGAGCTATCATGAACTTGAGGCATGGTTCTGCCCTCTTTCATATGGAAATCCTACATTTAGAAATAGCCACTAAATCATGGGCGAATTACAACCGAATTCCAAAAGAGTTGGGACACTGCATAAATTGTTAATAAAAATGGAATCCAATAATTTACAAATCTCATAAACCTATATATTGTTCACAATAGAATATAGATAACATGGCAAATGTTGAAAGTGAGACTTTTTGAAATGTTATGCCGAATATTGGCTCATTTTGGATTTTGTGAGAGCTACACATCCCAAAATAGTTGGGACGGGTAGCAATAAGAGGCCAGAAAAGTCAAATTTTCAGATAAGGGACAGCTTGAGGACCCATTTGCAACTTATTTGGTCAATTGGCAACATGATTTGGTATGAAAAGAGCCTCTGAGAGTGGCATTGACTCTCAGAAGTCAAGATGGGCAGAGGATCACCAGTTCCCCAAATGCTGTGGCAAAAAGTAGTGGTCCGAGATCACAAAGGAGTTTCTCAGATAAAAATTGCAAGGAGTTTGAAGGTATAACCATCTACAGTGCATAATATCATCCAAAGATTCAGAAAACCTGAAACAATCTCTATGCGTAAGGGTCAAGGCCGGAAAACCGTACTGGATGCCCTTGATCATTGGGTCCTTAGATGGCACTGCATCACATACAGGAATGCTAATGTAATGGATATCACAAACTGGCCTTAGGACTACTTCCAGAAAACATTGTCAGTGAACACAATCCACTGTGTCATTCGCTATAGCCAGCTAAAACTGTATAGGTCAAAAAAGAAGCCATTCCTAAACATGATCCAGAAGCACAGGCATTTTCTCTGGGCCAAGGCTCATTTAAAATGGACTGTGACAAAGTGGAAAACTGTTCTGTGGTCAGACGAATCAAAATTCAAAGTTCTTTTTAGAAAACTGGGATGCCATACCATCCGGACAAGGACAACCCAAGTTGTTATTGCTTATTGTTAGCGCTCATTTCAGAAGGCTGCATCTTTTATGGTATGGAGATGCATGAGTGTGTGTGGCATGGCCAGCTTACGCATCTGGAAAGGCACCATCAAGTCTGCAGTCCAGATCTTTCACCCATAGAAAACTTTTGGTGCATCATACATAGGAATACATGACAAAGAAGACCTAAGACAGTTGAGCAACTAGAAGCCTGTATTAGACAAGAATGGGACAACATTCTCTCCGTAACTTCTCTCCACAGTCCCCAGACGTTTGCAGACTGTTTTAAAAGGAAGAGGGGATGCCACACAGTGGTAAATGTGTCCTTGTCCCAACTATTTTGGGATGTGTAGATGCCATGAAATTGAAAATCAACTTATTTTCCCCTTAAAATGATACATTTCCTCAGTTTCAACATTTGATATGTCATCGATGTTGTATTCTGAGTAAACTATTGAAATTTGAAACTTCCACATCACTGCATTCTGTTTTTATTCACAATTTGTAAAGTGTCCCAACTTTTTTGGAATTCGGTTGTAGAACAAAGCCTACAAATGATGTCAAATAGCACAAAGCCATTGTAGTTCAATTAAGGTGGCCAGAATGAGGCGTTGTTTAGGGGGGAAAAAAGCATTTCAAAACACATCTTACATATGAGATGTTAACTAGGCTTGTAAAATATCACTTGATCTTCTTTTTGACAAAATACAACTGTCCATTGCACCAAACAAACTTTAATACAACGTTTGTTTGGTGGAATGGAAAGTGTGCGGGATTTTTTAACTCTTGAATGATAACCCCACTGGGATAATATCCTACGCACCTGCCAAACTACTGAGGTGTGCAAAAGCGTCATTTGGAACTGACAAAATACAACTGAATATATTGTATTTTAACATTAGAAAACAAGGTACAATAATCCATTAATCCATTCTATGTAACCTTTAAAGGAGAGGTTCATATTTTAGCATGTTTAGCCCCTTTTCTGGGCACATGTTTTAAAATACAGGTTTAAGGTTGTTTTAAGGACATTATCTGACATGCGCAAAGCAAGCTATTCTGCCATTCTCCCAGTATCTTTTTACATTCCCACACATATGGTTTGCCCCCGCTTCACCACATAACTTCCAACATGATTTCTGATCTGGCATGTATCTTCCCTTAATCATTGCTGTTATGAAAAACCTCACAATGTTCTTCCACCCAAATTCTTGCTGAGTGCTGAACCCTGCACACGTTATTCCAGTCGTCTTCTGCCAGGGCCGTTACAAGGTACTTGGGGGCCCCAAGCAAACAGGACATGGGGGCCCTTCACTCCCCGTAAATACTACATGAACCACATTGTTATACATTGCTTTGCTCCCACTCTCATTTTTTGTTGAAAAACACCACCAACTCAACTACTAAAATGATTAAACAGTCAATCTTGGGGGGCCCTTTCAGCCTGGGGCCCCAGGCAATTGCCTGGTTTGCCTGCCTTGTTGCAACGGCCCTGCATGTCTTCTGCTTGCGCTTCATTCTCAAAGTTCGCTGGGTGGGATTGGTCCTGATCAAATAAGGCCAATGGCTGGAATCCCAGACAGAGTACTGAAGGGAGATGAGAAATTAGCAGAACTGGGTAGAAAATCAATGGCCAGGCTAAAGGAATAGTGAAACCTAAAGTGAATTTCTGCAGCCCACACGGTTAGCGTCAACCTACTATTTGATCTATGTTGTGTCAAATTCTCTTGTTCTTTTTCCAACTGAAAGCAGTCGATAACCTCGAACAACAGGGTTATGGATTGATTCACAAGTTAAGGAATACAAGTTAAGTGTGTGTATGTGTGTGTGTGTGTGTGTGTTTGTGTGTGTGTGTGTTTACTGTAATCCAGGTGCATTCTTCATACCCTACATCATCATGCTGTTTCTCTGTGCGTTACCAATGCTGCTGATGGAGTTCACCATTGGTCAGTTCACACAGAGTGGACCCATACACGCCTTTATGAAAATATGCCCATTGCTCAAAGGTAGAGTGTGTGTGTGTGTGTGTGTGTGTGTATGTATGTGTGCATATACTGTATATAGATAAAATTTGCACATTTGAGCTTTTAAATATTAAAGTGTGAACCCATAAAACAGAAATCCCATGCTCAACGAAGTTGTTAAATTATTACACATCTAAGTTCAATTTCTGTTGAAGCTTTAGAATAAAGAGCTCCAATTTCTTAAGGCAAAGAAGCTCCTTCAGATCAATATCCCGGAGAGAGGCTATAAGGCTGTATATTCTGCTGAAAACATACAATAACTATAATATTACTGTGAAGACATACCCTGTGTGTGTGTGTGTGTGTGTGTGTGTGTGTGTGTGTGTGTGTGTGTGTGTGTGTGTGTGTGTGTGTGTCAGGAGTGGGACTAGGTTCTGTGGTGGTCTCCTTCATCCTCAGTGGCTACTTCAACAACCTCATGGGTTGGACCATCTTCTACTTCTTCAACTCCTTCAGTGCTCCGTTGCCATGGCAATCATGCAACAACACCTGGAACATTCCAGAGACCTGTTCTGATGAGTTTACTGCTAATGACACGTCCCAGCAGTCAGCCAGCCAACAATTTTTTAAGTAAATTGAATTCAAGTCAGGTTGGAGTTTGTAAATATTTTCTTGTAAAAATTGGGGGAAGGAAAAGACCTGGGTAGATCATCCTATAGCCCTGTTCAAGGCCGATTAGCAAACAGCGGATAATGCTAACTGACAAGGACAAGAAAACTTAGCTAATGCTAACTAAGAATGACAAGTATACTCAACTGATGCTAAATGTAATGAAGAGAGCGAACAGTGACCTCACCCAGTCTCGAAGCCAGGTCTCCCGGCCGGGTGATAAACGTGCAACTTGACCGCAACCAGGCTCATGGGTTGGCAGTCACAGTGACTGGCAAGGAAACTCAGATAACATTTTCATGTAAAAAGGGTCATTTCTTTACCTTCACCTTCAGTTCAGATCCTTTTAGAACATTTTTGAATGTTTACAACTAAGGTCTATAAGTCGTAAAACATAATACGGTTCCGTGTGCTGTGTGTAGCTACAGACTCCTGGACATCAGTGATGGTCTTGGCAATATGGGCAGCATACGATGGGAGTTGTTTGGTTGTCTTATTCTTGCCTGGACAATAGAATACTTCAGTATCTTCAAAGGAGTCAAACTCACCGGCAAGGTATGGCAGATGTTTCCTCTCTTTATGTCCTGCTTGTCTGTTCAACTGTTTTACAAAAATAGGTATGATGTGAAAAAATACAAAATGTTTTTTTTTTCTTTCTATATCATCATTCAAGTGATGTGCTTCACTGCTCTCTATCTCCCCCTACAGGTGGTGTACTTTACTGCACTGTTTCCCTACCTCATCCTCTTCATCCTGCTGGTGTACACTGCCAGATTACCAGGAGCTGCAGATGGTATCCTCTTCTTCCTCACTCCCAAGTGGCACAAACTTAAAGAAGTCCAGGTGAAAAGCCCTCAAACACACAATGACACACATCACACAGACATTACTTCAACACCTGATGTGGTACCTCACAGACAAAAAAATTAGGTAATAATAAAAGGGCCTTCCAGTATGCAAAATAAACAAAAATCTGATCTTAGATCCAATATAGGATATATTTGATGGTGGACTTTTTATATTTTTATATGAACTTTTCTATATTCACTTCTAGAGACTTTACAAAAATGTTTCTCTGTAGCCTGTAGAATTTGTGATTTTTTTTCCCCTTAAACCTTTCACCTGTCAGAAGTGATGTGCTCATTCTCCTCTCTCTCAGGTCTGGATTGACGCTCTGTCTCAAGTCTTCTTCTCCATCGGTGTGGGGTTTGGTGTCATGGTCTCAATGGCCAGCTATAACAAATTCAACAACAACATTCTCAGGTCGGAAAATTATTTAGATGCATATCCCCCTACTGCATATGTTCCTCACAGTGGATTCATTTGTCTGATCATAATTTAGAAAATCCAGTACATAGTACTTTATATTAACTGTCCTTTATAAATGGCCGGAAGATCTGATATCACCAAGTAATTAAGAGTCCAGGATCAATGTCAAACTTGTTGCCCTGGATCAACAGGTTAGGTTTAGAGTTAGGGTTAAGGTTAGGGTTAGGGTTTAGGGTTTAGGGTTTAGGGTTTAACATTGATCCTGGACTCTTAATTACTTGGTGATATCAGATCTTGCATAAATGTCCATTACATGTAAATAGCTTAAGATTTTGAAACTAAAATTGAATTCAAATTTCTGTCCTCCCTAGAGATTCTCTCATTGTGACCTTGGCCAACTCAGCCACCAGCATCTTCTCTGGATTTGTGGTCTTCTCAGCCCTTGGCTACATGGCTCACATTCGGAGTGTCAGTGTGAAGGATCTCGCTGTTGGAGGTGCTGCATGATGATGACTGAGAAGCATTTGGATAGGGCTGCACTAGATGTTGTCATAGAAGATGTCAAGTTTCGTCAAAAACACATTTAAATGAATGGTGGATATTTT
>JAODXP020000027.1:30032741-30055111 GCA_027497455.2 Sardinella longiceps
TGTGTGTGTGTGTGTGTGTGTGTGTGTGTGTGTGTGTGTGTGTGTGTGTGTGTGTCTTTCTGTCTGTGTAGCCTGACACGCCAGACTATAGCATAAGAAGATGCTGAAGACCACTGATAGACTGTACCTCAATGGAGGGGCGGGTGATTGCGTTGTCTTTCAAACTGCCTCTCCACGTAATAGGTTAGCGTTCCGGCCAGTGGTACCAGCTGGTATATCAAACTTTTCCCGTAGCCCGTCGGTAACACGGCAAAGACATCTTTTTCAGAACGAAAAACTTCAGTGCACTTTCTTGTTTCACTTTCAAAGAAAATGACAAGTGCAATTCCTCCAAAACTAAAGCCAAAGACGATTCCGCTCTGGTTTGAGCAGGGCTGTCGTCATCGTACAAAGCCCGCCTTAGGATTTCCTGTACACATACCGCGCTGTGATTGGTTATCCGCCGCCAGAGGAAGGCTACAACGGGTTTCTATCAGTGGCCTCTAGACATATCCTCTGTGCAAATTCAAATTTGCTACCACTAGGGGTACGTCTAGAGCAGGGGTGGGCAATTATTTTGGCCAAGGGGCCACATTGACTTCCAGATTTTGACTAACGGGCCGGGTGTTAACAGTTAACGAACTGATGTTGATAAATTGGCAAGTCTCAAGCCAGTAGCCTCACTTTCTTCAGAGGACTTGATAATGTGTAGGTTTAAAAGGCAGGAATTTGCTTTTCATGATCATACAACACATTTGATAAATAAGGCCTATAACCTATGTCACCATGACTAAATGTGAAATTATTTTATTTTGGTAAGCCTCCGCGGGCCGCATTAAATTGCTCCGCGGGCCGCATCTGGCCCCCGGGCCTTAGTTTGCCCAGGTATGGTCTAGAGTCTAGGCTACTGTCTGTGTAGGCTACAACATAATTCAAACCCTCTCTGCTTGCATGTTTTGTCACTCACCATTTTAAAACACTTGCGTTTTTGGAGGTGAAAACGACGTTCAGTTTGAACGGCCCCTTTGAAGGACTTTGCTCACACACAGTACTTTGCATAATGGCGTGTAGTGGATCAATTGAGCCCCTAGCTCAATATTGTTGAAGAAACACCAAACAATTTCAAAGATTTCTTTATTTATTCTCTCTCTCTCTCTCTCTCTCTCTCTCTCTCTCTCTCTCTCTCTCTCTTTATTTATTTACACAGTGCCATGTTTTTGGATCATTGTGTGCGCATCCCTTCACATGCACATTATTCACTCCTGAAGAATCAGTATGCTGCCATCTACTGGAGAGACATGAGAAGCTCAGGTCAGTGAAAATATGAGGGGGTTAATACTGCTGTGAGTCTGTTTGAAACATACACAAAGCACTAGGTAAGTGTGCTTGTAATTACCCTGTTTCACTTTGCAGCTACTTCACTGTAGATGACTTCTGGAACTTGGTATCTGAGTGACTAGAAACAGGGACACATATGCAGAGAGATAAAGGGATATAAGCCTATTGTTGCATTGTATCTCATCAGTCATTAAAAATATATAAGTAATGTGATCTACTTTTCTCAGGCTTCTGCTGTGTGCAACCACAGTGCTGTAGGTAACATCCCCATGGGTATCACTTTCCTGTTGAGACAATATAGACCATTAGAGCTCAGCAAAATTAAAAAAAAAATGTTTAATTTTCCAATGATGATAGCCCTATATACAGTAAATGGTAATTGCAGTAAGCAGGTAATTGTGTACGTATTTGCTTACCTCACTCACGTCAGATCATGCGCTACGTAACTTTCGTAAGGCACTTCCGCGCAACGATCTGATGTTGAAGCCCATCAGAGAGATTTCAAGCCATTATTCTCTAACCGGACCAATCAGGGCCGCTGGCTGCTGTAGAGGGTGTGACGTACCGAAGAAGCAACTGTTTTGAATCCAACCAATCCAACAAACGTAACGAGCGTCATCGGTTGGTTTCGATGTGGTTGGCTGCAGTGTACGTCAATTAAATTGATGGACAAGCCGTTTGCCCAGTTAGATTCAAGGATTTCTGGCTCCTGAAATAATTCGTCTATCGCTGAATATCAGATGAACGCGCGTAGCGCTACATCTGACGTGAGTGAGGTAACGTATTTGCAGGAAGGGACACCAATGTGTGTGTGTGTGTGTGTGTGTGTGTGTGTGTTTTGTAATTGAATGTGATGTGTCAAGATACATACTGCCTGCTTTAAAGGAGTCATAGTTATCATGCTATAAGTAGCATCATTGCCCTCTTTGGAATTCAGCTGTGAAAGCCAAAAGATTTATAAAGAAGTATTCCTAGTTAATACACATGCCTTTAGAAATACACTACATTGCACTACATACAATACACACACTACATTTGTAAAGAGGTAAATGAGAAAAAGCTATATATTTGCCAGTATAGTCTTTACAGTATATTTTGTGGATTTTTCCTTTATTGGGAACAGTAGCCTAGGAGTGACACAGAGAGAGAGACAGCAGAGTCAAGAAATGAAGGAACGGAGGAATCCTAATATGGTATAGACACTGCAGCTGGTTCCACTGCATCACCTTTCAGTTCCTGTTCTTGGAACAGCCTTCATGTGTTATCATGTTTGATGTTCACACATTTTCACTCACCACAGTGGCTACACTTCTCTTGTTATCACACTCTGCCTCCCCAGGGTCTGCAGTACGTCCTATTCACAAGTACATTATAACAGTCCACTCTAAACTGCCACTGCTGGTTATATGTTTGAGTTGACATGATTATAATAAGACTAAACCTACTGTGTTTTCTCAGCTTGATCAGTATTAGCGCTCCACAGATGACCACCACCAGTGGCAGCATCCCCAACAGACGCAACAGCAGAGTCAGGCTGAAACCACTGTCAGAGATATGCCTAGACAGACAAAGTAAAGACAAAACACAACTCACTCATAGAAATTCAACATGATTAAATCTATTGGTTATGACCTCAGTATTCATAAAGCATTCTAAATGCAGCCATGAAAGGCTATAATGCATTCATAATGCTTTATAATTAATGACATCTTAACGGAGTAAAGTCTTTGGTCTTTCTTGCTTCTATGCAGCGCTGGCCTCAAGGTGCACCCCCAAATCTAGGGTTAGGTCGTGGTACCTAAATGCTGTCTTTAAGGGAAAAAATGAAAAAGAATTGATGCTACATAGACCGAATAACAAACCGAGAACTAATTGAATGGGGCATAATGAAATGAAACTGAAAGTAAGTTATCATGTCCCATTCACTTAGTGTTAGTTTCAGGTTCACTGCTCGGTCTATGTTGGATCAAATTTTCTTTTTCTTTTTCCTACCTACATCACTTTGTGGGTTTGAACAACATAGCTAGGGATTGATTCACACTGGATTTCTCCTTTAACTACTAATGCCTGGAATGCAGTGCTGCCTGGAGGGTGCCATTCATAAGGTAATGTATTATAATGCTATCATATAAGCCTTTAGAACGGTCACAAAATGAATAAAGTCATATAAGCTGACAGTGTTAATGATTTCAGGTAGGCCTATAAAAAATGGCCTGCTTGAAAATAAGTTTCATGAAATAATGAATAAATTAGGCTTGATGCAATTGATGCTTGATTGAAACGCGGTGTTAAGCAAAAAAGTGCTACTATATTCTTTAACCTGGCTTTTTAGGGATTGATGCAAGATTTTTGTATTTTAATTGCTTTACATGAGGCAGGATGAAAATGTTCAAGTGAAATGTCATGTAAGCCTATCATGTAAGAGGTTAAAAGGGCATACACAGACAGACTTACATCGGAGTTTGCGTCTTTGGGGGAGACAAATCTCGAGCTGAGGGTTAGAATGGGAGAAAGAAAAGAAGAAATGAAACAAATTTCTGTCTTTGTGAAACATAATTTCAGCAATAGTCTGTGAGATCTGTAGTCTAGAGTCTAGTTGAGATTGAACTTGTTTACCTGAGCTGGTTGTCTTGATGGTGGTTGTACTGATTGCTGGCAGTGTCACTGTCCTCTGAGTAGTTGTCTTCTGTTTGACACGGACATGCACAGGCATCTGTAGGTCTCCAACAGAGCAGTAGTACCAGCCTGTGTGCTTCAACTGCAGACCTCTTAGAGTCACTCTGAACACTTGCACTCTGACACGACCATAGTCGTAATAATAATCATACATTTCCACTGACATTCTGTTTCTCCAAGCACAAAGACCACCAATCCTGCACCACTTCTTCTCCCCAGAGTTTTTGTAGTAACAATATATTGTGATGCTGTCGCCTTCATATCCAGACACATATTGACTGCGAACATAAAGTCTTGGAGAACCTAAGAAGGAGGTGTTGTTTTTCAGGAATTATGGATATTGAAACACAATTAGACGGTGGGCCGAAGGCCTCTATCTGCTTTACTTTTTCACTTTTGGACAAAACTGGAGAAGAGTAGTTGATTTTTCATATGTGCAATACATATTTTTTTTCTAAGCTCATTTCCGCTTGTTGGCAGCCTCAACTCGATCATATATTTGAGAAAATCAACTTTATGTTTCATAACTTTAGCAGGCAAGCGTTATCAGGGCCACACGTACTGCATACCAATCAAAAAATCGTATTCGCCTCACGTGGCTTGAGAAACGCCAATGAAGACTCGAGAAAGACAGAGTGCGAGACTGTTTGAGGAAGTAGGAAGACGACTCGACAGGGAGAGGTTGGCAAGCAAGCTGGATATCACGGAATTTGCACTATAATGTGTGTAATGATGCATGTTACCAACAAATTACTATTTTGACAGTGTAGTGTTTATAATTAAGAGTCTCCGTTAACCTACCTAGCGTGAACGAACAGAACTATTCAAGGTCTATTCCACATAATGTCCATAACGATAGAGCACAGCTAGAGCTATTGCTAACTGTTTTGCTAACTGCTGATGTGTTTGGACTTCAGTATAACTTAATATATCGAACAACACACCGATACAATGCCCTGTACACTTTAAACTAATGTCCGTAACGTTATCTTGGTGATTGTCATTCAGTTTAGTGTAATGACATCTATGTAAGTTAGCTATTTTTGACAGATATATTTTCTCCATGTCACTGCTCTTTGTACCTGAACGCATGATGTGACAAATAAATGTACTGAATCTTTCTAGTTCTGCTGTTCAATCAAGCCAACACCTTGTTACATTACGTGTGCCTAAACAAGCATTCAAGTAAATAAATTAGAACTTTAGTCTTCGATGGTCAAGGGCTAAAGCTACCTCTTGCTTTGAGCAGAAAGTGCAGGTGGGTAGGCTACATTAGCTATTGAAAATAGTACAGATAGATATTATAGCAAATAGACACTAGAGTCATTACAAAGTAGGCCTACTTTTTTAAATCCCATGTGCTGATTTGCCTTTTCCATTGATATAAAGATATCTTATTGACAAGAAGGTGTCTGCAATTCATCTCTACAACAATGAAACAGGCTACAGTCAGCTACAGCCTAATAATGCCAGAAACGATTGTGTTACTGCAGTTAAGCATAGTAAACTGTCATTACTAACATGTTAGGATATTATACACATTTTCTGTGGTCAACGAAAAGATTGTGAAGAAACATTGTCCTTTATAATGTGCAAGCACTACCTTAATGATAACCGAACCTCTCCTAAGACCTGAAGTTGAGGAGATTCTGACAATGGGTCCAGCGTCAATTTTATTGTAATTTTTAGTAACAACGATTGTTTGTAAGCCAACTGTTTGCTTATGTAACAGAGTTAATGAAATGTAGCCTAACACACAACGCAAAGAAGAGTACAGCCGCTACACTTACAAGTGATAGCCTACGACTTGCTTCAACCTCTGCTGCTGATAGCTAGGCTACTATAGCAGATGACATGTTTCTTATTAAGAATTTCACCGTTGGATTTATAAAGTCAATATTCTGCAGCATGCCCAGACAGGAACAAGGTAAGATTTATACAAAAAGTGGGTTGACAACTATTATCTGAAGTTCTATGATCTAAAATAAGCCATCTGAAGGGGATTTTGCAGCGTTTTCTGACATTGCTGCTTAGCTGGTGTTTACATTCCGAGGCGGGTCCTATTGAACTCTTACTCGATTGGTTGATTTTTCCAAGGACTCAAAATGCCGACATTTGATTGGGTTATGTCTATAGATTTCCTTGCATATGCCCGAGGAAAATAACGATTAAAACCTACTGTTTTTGACGATATATGATCAAACCAGAGCTGCCAACAAATTTTGTTAGGCTTAATACCATTTGTTTATATCACAGATGAAAACTTGTCTACTCTTCTGATGTTTTTTACAAAACAACACGAAAAACGCCCTCGGCCCACCGTCTAAATGTTAGACTTTTAATTTCAGGTTTTGATCACTAAAATGAAAAGGTTAAAATGAGTCAAATGTACGTACCTTCTGTAACTGATACGTATATATCCTTATAGTCATCATCCAGATAAGTAACCTTAACTGCACATCCATATAAGTCTGTATCATCTAATCTCACATCTCTCATCCTCACAGTTATCACACTTTCTGTTTTGTTATCAAATATTGAATACCTGCTTGACTCAATCTGGGAATTGGTGTTCACAATAGAAATCCAACCTTTGTTATCCCAGAGATCATACACGTATTTATAGAAGTACTTTTCTTGATCCTTGTATCGTGTGTCATATTCACATGGAATGGTGATAGTCCTCCCTTTTTGCACTTCCACCTGATTTACTGTAAAAATGCATTGAATGCCTGAGGTAGAGATCAAAAGTATGAGGATATTAGACTGTACATAGTAAAATGGTTTCTACTTTTTCCTGCTAGCAGGTTCAATAACTGCATAGTGAGATGTCTTAAGAAAGCAACCTTCCAACCTGTCCTCACTCCCACAACACAACTAGAGACAAATATTCCTATAAGTTAACAAAGTGTTTACCTTCACAGCTTGTAAGGAGGATGAGGGTGATAAATTTCGCCATATAGGTCACAAGATAGATGCCTATCTGCAATGGAAATACGGAACAGGAAAATCTTCATGAAGCCCCTGCTCTTGCTACTTCTATTTTTAATGTTGCTTTAACCACATCCTCTTTCTAACCATTTCACTATTCTTTTTCACATTTGTTCACCTAAGTAATAATGGCTCTTTCCTCACCCCATAGCCTCTGTCAGATGTTGGCACAGCTCCTGTCTTACTGTTCTCTCACCCCACTTTTCTCTTTTATTTTCATTAGGTGCAATGTTTTGATATATTTTTGTGTAGTATACAAGACAGGGACCCAGATGCTTTTTCTTCTTCTTCTTGAAACTTCCGTTCCACCACTTGTGTTCATAAACAATAACACATTCATTCTATTTTATGAAGTTTGGTGATGTGTTGCCTGACCGGATGTGTGTCATGGGCCCTTAGAATCATCCTAACTCCTATTGATATTACGTAATTCATAAGTTTGTTTATTTTGTAGATTGTCACTGAAGGTAACAGTCATGAAAATAAAGTAAATAATTTAATGGCAAAGTGTGTCCAAACTTTTGGTCTGTACTGTATCTATTCTTTCTAATCCATTTATCTTAGACTTAATTGTCCATCCTTCTGTGCCTACTCCCACCCCTATCCTGTCCCCCCATCCATCATAGTACACACCATCACTTCCCTCATGCATACAGTACACTGCTTGCTAGTCTGTCCTCTCAAGAGACTTACTCTCCCCTCCATACACACACTCACCCACAGACACAACACACCTACACTCTCACTTGTCACCTTTATTGGCCATATACTATACACAACTCTCAGAAAGGTCCCTTACCCTTGAATATGCATACAGCACATGTCCCCTTCACATCACTTCTACTTCATCTTTCACCAAACACACACACTCACTCCAGACAACATTAAGCATACCCCCCCCCCCCCAATCATCATACCTCTCCCCTCATACAACACCTCACAAACACCATGCCCACTCCCCACAAGCAACAGCACATTGTTCCTTCTTCCTTAGGTAAGGGAGTTTTTCCTTGGCCCTGTTGCTCTTAGGTGATCCTTGTTGGTGTGCCACCACCCCCCGCCAAATCTCCTAGCTTGCCACTTCACTGCACTTGCACAAATAGGCTGACACCGGTCACAAATGTCACTGCATTTTTTTTACAGTAGTTGTTAGGATAGTCGGCGGCGGAGGCAGCAAGAAGGGTTGCAGATGATTAGATGAGAGGCCCCAAATTGTGTTTTTTTTTATTCAGCAAGCCCCGTGCCAATATTTACAGTGAAAATTTATATTAACTAATATAAGAGAAAAAAAAACTTTTCAAAAGATAAACAAAATCCTAAGTGCCAATAGTTCTATGCACAATAAGCAAATTCAATTCAACATTGGCTACACCAAAATCATTTGGCCCAATACAGACATGTTCACTCTCTCATAGTCTGACCAGCATTAACCTGTTAGACTAAAGCAGACCTTAGAAATAGGCCTCCGGCTATCATTAACAATTGCAATCAATTACAAAAGCACCATACTATTACTTCAAACATCATATTAAAACATTCTTATTCAAATGTGTATCCCCACCATCCCGGCGTCAAAAGACATACAGCGATCATACTATTAAACAAACATTCCCGCAGTTCATTATTTACCCCCTGTGGCTCAATTACGTAGGCTAACCAGTGACAGCTAGTGAAATAGGGGTGCGACGGTACCTCTTTCTGTTTGCCAGTGGGACAACGCGAACCCCCTCCCCAGGTTTGTTACTCATTCGCTAAGCATTGTTCTAAAAAGTTTTTAAAGTTTTACACATTATAACCACGTTGCACATAACATTAAAGAAAAGAAGCGCTTCCCCCTTAGCATGATTAAATCTCCCGTTGCCCACAGAATCCCCAACATTTAAACACAGGTAGCAAACAATGGGGGACACAAACAAAACTTCAAACACTCAAGGACAAAAACTCCTTTTATCCTTGTGAACATTTATTGGTTAGCAACAGAATGACAACAATGTTGCCGAGCCGTAACGAAAAAATTTTTAGTGGCAATAATCATAAAAGTCTGTCAAAACACAAGGACACCTGTAATCAATTAATGAATTAATGAATTAATGAACAACAGCACACATTTAACACACAGCTATCAATCTGATATTTGAGATACTAGAAACCTTTCATACAGTGATAAGGTTGTTTATTCTGCAATCTCTATAGCTGGTCTGGTCCAAAGAAAAGTGAAAGCTGCCAGCCAAAACAAAACCATAAAATGGTCTATGCCAGTAAGGAAGCTGTGTAGGTGTAAACTATACAATACCTGAGCATTTTATGGACCATAAAATGACACGTCCTTGTAGCCTCACATGGAAAATGACCTAGAAAAATGTCACAACGTC
Source organism: Sardinella longiceps (assembly GCA_027497455.2). Classification (NCBI taxonomy): domain Eukaryota; kingdom Metazoa; phylum Chordata; class Actinopteri; order Clupeiformes; family Clupeidae; genus Sardinella; species Sardinella longiceps. The sequence goes on from JAODXP020000027.1 coordinate 30,042,098, forward strand.
CAGCACTTTGTCTCGAAAACTTACTCTAACAATGCGGGCCTGCAACACAAATTGCATTGAGAAGCCTATATCAATAGGATTTCAGAAATTAGGGTTTGTCATAGGTAAATATCCCTGGGTGTTTTTAGTTTTACCTTTGATTTTATCTGGCTGTCTCGGAGGAGGGTTTTACTTTCTTGGTGACAGAGAAGCAAACGACATTGAAGATCAGTTCACACCAACAAATGGACAGGCTAAGACAGAGAGGGAAGTTATCAAAACTTATTTTCCTTACAGTGAAGAATTTTCTTCATTAAGGCTGTACACAGAAGGCGAGTATGCATCAGTAATCGTGGTAAATTCCTCAAACCTTCTCGAAAAGGGTGTACTTAAAGAAGTCATTGAGTTGGACAACCACATAAGGAGCGTCATAAAGACAGAAGAAGGAAGCACATATGCCAAGCTATGTGCAAAAGCACAGGGAAAGTGTGTCTCAAATGTTGTTTTAAACATTGTTAGCACCGCTTCATCTGTTGGTTATCCATTTCATGATGGAACGTTTCTAGGTTCAGCAGTTGGAGGTGTGATTCTAGCAAGAAACAGTACAATTGATAGTGCAGAAGCGATTCGCCTCTTCTATTATCTAAAAGATGCTAAAACTGATGAGGATAGAAAGGAGAATGATGCATGGTTGCAAGCTTTTAAAACTTTCTCAGAAGAAAACAAAAATGAAATGGTAAGTTCTCTCTCTTTCATATTTAATCATAGAAGCCAAATTAAAGTTTTGTTTTGCAATTCCATGAGGTGCAACAAGGTGCAATTTTGAACACTGAGAGAAATCATATTCTGGCATATTTGTCATAGGCAAATTCGGTTTGGTTCATTTGTTGGACTGATATGTTTGTTTTTCATATACCACTCTTTAATGAAATAATAGGCTACAGCTATAAAGAATTACACCAATTTCAGATATGAATACTGTATGAGAGATTTGTTTCTTTCATTTTTGTACATGAACGGTTTCTAATAATTCAGGATTGCAAGACTGCTGGTCATAGTCTAAAGTATACTTGGAGGTGCATTTTGTCATGTAATGAATTGATAAATAAACACAACAGCATCTGCACGTTATAAGCAAGGATGTACACTTCATTCCTTTGTTTATTTGATCATTTTGTTAATTTTCAGATATCACTATCTTATTTCACTTCAAATTCAAGAGCAGAGGAATTTGACAGGAATTCAAAGACGGTGATTCCATTCTTCTCAATTACTTACTGTCTGGCCATTAACACTGCTGTTATTTCATGTCTCAGGTATGTTTATAGCACCACAGATAAAAACACATTCACCATTCACAAACAGACAGAGCATACCATATAGGGGCGCTGCTTGAGATTTTAAACCCTATGACAGAAAATACATTTAGGCCCCTTAAATGTTTTATTGGGCCCCTTATCAATGCCATGGCTTTAGAATCATCCTCAACCCCCACCTACCACCCCGGCGGCCTACCTGCCATAAGGCATTGTTGATGATCAATGTTTTGTAGGGTAACTCCACATCCATGATCTCATGATATAAAACCTTACTTATACATTCATGATTGAATTCATAATTCATTTGTGCACTGGGTTCACTGCTTTAGGCTGGACTGTGTGAGGAGCAAGGTGTGGGTGGCCCTGGTTGGTGTTCTCTCTGCAGGCCTCGCCGTGCTCTCAAGCTTTGGCTTACTTCTTTTCTGTGGGATGCCATTTTCAATGACTGTTGCCAGTGCGCCTTTCCTGATTCTTGGTAAGCTGGCAGACATGGCATTTTGTCATCACTGCCTTTAAGTTCATACGAGAGCTGTGCACAACAAGAAGGAAAACTACAGTATATGCCAAATACATTTCCCCTCTAATTAATATGTATGACAACGTCCACACAAAATGTGCAACAATATTACTGAGATCACTTTCAGACTTTGAGTATGATAAATAGCTGATGGCTAATGAGAAACAATGGAATTTGATCACAACCATTTGTGAGTGTGATGTTTATTAAATAGGCTACTGTGTATGTCCTCAGGTATTGGTGTGGATGACATGTTCATCATGATCTCCTGCTGGCAGAAAACAAAAGTCAAAGCTAAGGTGGAGGAGCGCATGGCCGAGACGTACAAAGAAGCTGCTGTCTCCATCACCATCACCACTCTGACTGATGCATTGGCCTTTTACATCGGTCTCATGACCCCTTTTCGCTCAGTCCAGTCCTTCTGCATGTACACAGGCACCGCCATCGTCTTCTGCTACCTCTACAACATCACATTCTTTGGTGCTTTTCTGGCCCTGAATGGGCGACGAGAAAGGGACTTTGGACACTGGCTTACTTGCAGCAGTGTTAAACCTGCATGTGTACACAACAAGGGCAATGCTTGTTCAGTAGGTGGAGCATTTGATCTAAAAACAGGTGCCGAAGAGGAAATGCCGATTAATGTCTTCTTCAGAAAATATTATGGGCCATTCTTGACAAACAGATGGACCAAAATGTTGGTAGTTATCCTCTTTCTAGGTTATCTAGGTGGTAGCATATATGGCTGTTTTCAAATGGAGGAGGGCATCGATTTAAAGAATCTAGCTCCTGATGATTCATATGTTGCCAGCTACTATGATAACGAAGACAAATATTTCTCAGAGTATGGTCCTTTTGTCATGTTAGTTATTAGAAATGAAAACTTCCAGTATTGGGAGAAAAGTGCTCGTGACGAGCTCGACAGATGCTTGAATGAATTTGAATCATCTGACATGGTGGCCAAAAACATGACTGTGTCTTGGCTTCAATCTTATTTGGATCGTTTTCCCAGTTTGAACCTTCCAAATGAAACATTTTTTATGGAAAGCTTGCCTACTTTTCTGGAGTTGTCAGGTTTTGAGCCAGATATTAATATTACCAACGGCAAAATACTGGCATCACGAATATTCATCCCAACTGTTAACATTAGCACTGCGATTAAAGAGAAGGAAATGTTAAACTTTTTTAGAAACACATCTTCTAATTGTGATGAAGGCATGGATCTGGTGGTCTACCACCCTGCCTTTATTTATTTTGATCAATATGCAGTTATTGTTAGCAATACCATTCAAAACATTGTAGTTGCCACTGCTGCCATGCTTGTAATTTCTCTCCTGTTGATTCCACATCCTCTGTGTTCTCTGTGGGTGACCTTTGCCATAGCCTCTGTGATAGTCGGTGTAGCTGGCTTCATGGCTTTGTGGGATGTTCATCTAGACTCCATCTCCATGATCAACCTGGTAATCTGCATTGGCTTTTCTGTGGATTTTTCTGCACACATTTCTTATGCTTATGTCTCAAGCAAGAAAAAGTCAGCCGATGAAAAAGCCATAGATGCCCTTTTCAACCTTGGCTATCCAATTATACAAGGGGCTGTCTCTACCATTGCTGGTGTTGTTGTCCTTGCAGCAGCACAGAGCTACATCTTCAGGACTTTCTTTAAGATCATGTTCATGGTCATTTTGTTTGGGGCCGTCCATGGCCTTGTATTTATCCCTGTGTTTCTGACCTTCTTTGGAGCCTGTGGAAATAGTAATAGTGTTGAAGATGAGAAGAGTGTTCCTGAAAACACTGCAGACTCGTCAGTGTGGACAAGTAGTAATGTAAGAGCAACTGCAGGGCAAAGACTAGGGCGACATGGAGATAACAGCTTATATAACAGAGGACTAAGAACATATCCCATCTGGGTCAACAATGATTCAAATAATACTCATTACCGTTATGAATCTTCCTATGTACATAATAAAAACGGCCTAAACCACCAAAACTCAAGCACACAGCCACCAGCTGCCATTTATCAAAGTCAAGCTGACTGCCATTGTCATGATCCAGAACCCTCTGGGCAAGTCAGAGTAGATATGAGCACTTCCTTCAAAACAGCTCTCCCATTTCAACATTTAAGCATGCAAACACCAGCTTCCATCAGCTCTCACAACTATAAGTATCCTGACTGTCCTTAAATAGTATACTGATCTTGATCTTGTTTTAGTGTATCATATTTTGTTGTATATAACTGTATTAAACAATACATTTTAACCATTGTCACTTTCCTCTACATTATAGTCATACAGTAGGCTACTTCTTAAAAATACTTATGACTCCTTGCTATTGTACTGAACTCACAAAATTAGAAGATTAAAATGATTTTTAAATGCTGCTGTAAAAAATTTGATGTAGTTTTTAATACTCATCTGGATTTTGTTTACTGAGCTCTAATGTAAGCTTTGTTTATCAAAACACTATGCAAATAAATTCACCAATTACACAAATTAATTGTCCAAACAATTTATTCAAAAGCGAATTTCCTACCTGTACATTTCTTTACCTGTACTAAAATGAAAGTAAGGTAAGACTTTTAGTTATGGGTCTGAGGAGAAGGCTGTAGGGGGCGATATATAAAATGCCTCTGAACATCTTCACATATTGATTTCAACCTGCCCATTTCTGTCTTATTCTGTGGATAATAATTTGCCTCACTTACTCTTATGAAATAACTAAAGTTAATGTGCCAACTCAAGTGATAAATAAAAAAAAATTTACTCAGACTAAAAAATAAATAACTCAGATGAATCCTGATTGATATGCTTCCATTTTCCTGATTAAATTTCAGCTAGAAAATAGCTACAGTAGACTAAAGTTAAACTAGACAAATACTGTACCATGCAGTAATTCCTACATGTCTAACAACAGAGGAAGATGAAGTAAACATGCATCAAAGAGGACATTGCCCAAAACGTTCCTTCCAAGTTGTGACTCTGTCCCCTGACCTTTTTCATATTGACATACAGTAGATCAGCCTACTTGGTGTTTGGGGAATCAGTGGGGGTTATGTATGAATTGTCCCATTTGAGAAGAACAAGGCCCTTGCCAGGGAAAAATTGGAATGCAACCTATCCATCAAATACTTACTAGTATAAATGAAAGTCTGCCGTCAAACATGGCTTCACTCTGATTGGCGTTTATGAAAAATCGTCCACCTTTTGCAGAAAATAGCCTGCATTTCAATTTTTTCTCCGCCCACCAGGCGATCTGTTGCTCAGTTGCCTGTACTAATCGCCAGTTGCCTACCGTCATTGAAAATGAATGGGAACTAGTCGCCCAACACCAGTGGTTTTATCGCCCGTGTGACCACAGGGTTAGTGTGCAGTGTGGATGGCAGCCGTGCTTTCGATGCATTAAGAACAGTAGCAATCAACGCTGATGAATCGGCACCTGCGCACTATAATGAGGCAAAGTCGGTAGAGGTGTTGGTGTAGATTTTATACTACATATACACCACTCCTTGATTCCTTGTGGATGGGTTTAAGCTTAAAGATAAAGTCAGGCCAATAATTTCCCTATCTCCTTTGAATTTGTTCACTGTAAGTTTGTCTTTTTGGAGTCCAAGCTGCGAAGGCACCCAAAGTGTTTCTACTGTTTCTTCGTATTGGGGGCCAAGCATTGAAGCTGTGAAGGCTATGGTATTTCTACCTTTTCTCATTACACATCTTTTTTCTGCCATTGAAGTCTATGGCAGCCCATAGAACCCCTTGGTCAATCTCAATCTCATCAATATTGGAAGTGCATTCATGCTTGTAACTTCTGATCTGTGCAACCGATTTTGACAAGCCTGGCATCATCGGAATCCTTTGATCAAGCCAATTCCAACAACATAAACTGAAACTAAAGTTACACAGGCCACAAATTTTTTTCAATCTTCATTAAACTATACATTGTCGGATTTGTAACCTTTTGGCCCTGACAGACAATCGAAAACGGTGGCAAAGCCGCCAAACAGGAAGTGAGCTCATATCTCTGTGACCCTTTGACCAATTTAAACCAGACTTTGTAGAGAACTTTTAATATACTTCCGGTGGTATTGCAACTAGAGAGTGTGCGCGAGTAAGTGAAGAATGAATGGGGTTCTATTCAGCTGCACCCACAAATGCTGCATTTCTTTAGATACAATTTTTTCTTGACTAATTGCATTCCAGCATGCGGTTCAGGGTAATTTCACTTTATTCTTAGTCCACAAATAATATTTTTAACATTTTTTGTTCATTTGTAAAATCCCTTCCAAATGTCTGTCACGTGACACAGCAAGTCATTCCCTATGGCCATTTACCAGAATAGAGTAGCAGAATGCTAGTCAGTCAGGGGGAAAAACTGCTCACAGAATGAGAAACGTAATGGTCATATGTATGAATAAATTTCATGTTTGATTGAAATCTATGTCAAAGTTGCTTAAAATAAAATGCAATCTTTGATATTTTATCCCTGAATATGTGAAAATTCTACATTAGCTTATACCTCATAGGCGCCCATTGATTTTCCACTGACTCGTGATCACAATTGGAACTGCAGGTTTAATGGTGTAGGGAGTGCCACCGTAAACGGGCTCTGGACTTAGTCCCTAAATTCGCCCTCACCTATCAAAACTTTTAGTGCCCATGCTCTATAATGATAATATAGTGAAGAGAGACTGGGTCACACTCATACACTCACATACACACAACAAATTGTTACTAGAACCATGAACGCACAGTCCAGTTTAATCTTATACGACGATTCATATATATTACAGAATATGATTTGGAAATGATACTGCAATTACATATACATAATCTATTTAACTGAACAGGCCTACCAAGTAGAATTCTGTGCTGTGTTCCAATACCCATAATTACTGCACTTACTCTATACTTAGTTAGCCTGGCGAATGCCAAACTAAAAATCACGAGTGATATTTAGTCTGGAGACCTACCTATTGCATCTCTCGTAGCGGAAGCATCGTTTACGATTGTCCAGAGCCGTTTATTGGGCGCTACGAATGTCTATCATAGCATTTGTACATAGCTCAGAGCAAATACCAGAGCCACCACGTGACGTAAAATGCAATCGAGGGCCGTACTAGTCCCTTTATGTTCTGTGATAGGATACCGAAAGCAAGCGAGAAAAATGGCCATGGTCACCATGCTTCTTTGCAGAGTGAAATGAAATAAGCGCGCAAAGGAACTCCCAGGCTAATACTTAGTATGAGTACATAGTGTGTTCCGATTCTGATAGCAATGTACTGTAAGGGTGGTACTGTAATGGTCAAATTGTTGAGAACTTTCTGCACTCAACGTCCGCCATCTTAGCTATGCAGCAGAAGAGGCAGGGTCAATAAGAGATATATTTAGATACATAAATAATCATATCTAAAATAGTTCTAAAATGTCCAATACAACTTTGCGCTTTGTTGTATCGTCCAGCTTAGAATGTTTCAGCTTGTCATCTGCTAGCAGCTAGCCAAACAAATGGCAACCTGTCATTTCTGGTAAGTGCATCATGAAGTACTGACCTGTTGAAATCTGTGCACTTAGAGGGTGCAGATAGTGTACTCCCATGAAATGTAATGGAAGTATGGATATTGGAACACACCACTGGCCAGAAGATGATATGAAAAGGGGCTACAGAACTTGGGAAGTGGGTGCATCCTATAATTAATTGGCCACCATAACTGCCAGTGTTGGGAGTAACAAGTTACAAAAGTAAGTATTTACTGTAATGCATTGCTTTTTGAAGTAACTTGGTAATGTAAGGCATTACTGAAAGGAAAATAAAGGTCCGCAGCACTGTTTAATGCCAACCAACTAAGTTGCTAACTAATTTGACCTACATACTCAAGACGACTGTGACACAGTACGGACTGTTCACACCCACACAGTATTTAGACGATGTTTACATGAGTGAAGATCATGCAATTTATTTAAGATGATATGTTAAACCAGGCAGTGCCATAGGTGTGCATGGGTTAGAGTCAGGTGTATATTGGGTGTATATTGTGTCTATACATGCATACTTGAGGCAACTTGAAGGATTTTCTTTGTCACTCGGTCCAGCTAGATAAATCAGTTGTCTGTCATCTTTTTGCTCTGTGGAGGTTAGTAAGATAGAATCAGGATGAACGGTGCACAGTCGAGAGTGATATCAGCACACACACACACACAAACACACACAAACACACACACACACACACACACACACACACACAAAACATAATAGAAATAGAAAAAAACAATCCAAAACGTGTTCAATTTAGGGGCAATATGAATAACGCTCTTATTTGTTAGTTTTCTTTCATATGAATCCTTTCTGAAATTTGATCTTACTTCCAAAAATGGAATAATGAGTGAATGCAAAAGGACAGATACATCTGACCTCACAAATCTCCTCAAAAGGAAAAAAAAGCTATTTTTTTTTTAACCAGTAGTACAAGCACGTGATAAGTAATTTGGCTACTTGAGATTACTCTTTTGAAGTTTGCCGCTTCCTGATAAGGTTCCACAGGTGTGGAGGCTCTCCTGACTACAGGTGTTAAGGGAAGACAAGGTGAAGGACAGTCTGTTTTTCCTATCTGTAAAAGTGTAAATATAGTGAGCCATATTAATTTTATGATATTCAATCACCTGATATTGAGTGAACCTGTCAATCATGTTGATATATATAGGTCAACAAATAAATTAGTAAATTAGTAAGTTAGCATGTAACACTTTCTATGAATCCTGTATTCATAAAGCATTGTATATTCATATGTAAAAGTATTCGTAAAGCATTATAATGCATTCCTAGCATTTAACTAATGACATTAGTATTCATGACTACTTATACTCTCATAACTATAAACTGGTAGAGTACTACAACTTGAAATGTCACAAAGCCTGAAACGCTTCTGCCTTTTGATATAAGGGAAACCTACCACTTTACTGTGTATGTATTAAGTGCTCAACTTTTCATTATTTGGTTTTAGGAACTGGACATCAAAGAAATAATCTGGAGTGAAAGGCTTTCTAGGATTTATTTTTGCTCGATTGAGAGTTACAGTACGTTGAGACAGTAGCACAATCATGTCAATCGGATATGTTTTGAGAAAATCTTTTATTGTGTGAATTCAACCTTGAGTACTATAGCAGTTTGTGGGGTATCGTTGTGCTGAGTTCCAACAGATAAGCTATCGTCCCACTAAAGCACAGATCAGTATGGATTATAAGCAAGTTATTTAAGGAAGGATTTAAAATGTTATTTTGAGCTTCAACATTTGTTAAGGTCAGCCTTATTCCTAGTTTAATTTAATAAAGTTTTTTCACATATTAGGCTATGTGGAAGTTTTATTGTGTATGAATATTGTTCCCGGTTTTGTTAATTATTGTTATCTTTATCTTTATAGTACAGCCATAAAATTTTACTAGGGATTGTTATGACACCTTTTAAATTATTTATTCTAGTTCCTCCTTCCTGTTGTCCTTCCATACTTATCCTTATCATTGTTTTTTGCACTTCAATTCCACTGTATGTGTGGGAAGACAATTTATTATCCTTTGTCAGCCTCTGACCCACTTGACCCACTGTCTACCTCAGCCAGACACTCAGTCATTGTTCTTTCAGTGGCCTTTCTCACCTCACACCCCAAATCTCCCCGATCTCATTGGTTAAGGATTTTTACACACACACACACACAAACAAAAGTCAACCTCACCTTACAAATGATAGTCTAATCTACATGGACGTGCAAATTATTTCAGAAAAATAATGTTTATTTTTAGTGTTTATTCCACTGTATCAAAGAGTGTTGGGAGTAAGAAATGTATTGCCACAGAAATGTATTGCCACAATTTAAGGAATGTATTGCCATTCACAAATCTGATTTTCATTTTTCAAGTACATTTTCCCTCCCATGATGCTTTGCAACACATTGAAGCCTTAAAGATGCAGCTTGAAGTAGTAATTCTCATTAATGTCTTTTATAGTGCTTGTTGCACTGATGTATCACCTTAAAAAGATTTACACCTTGTTGAGTTAAAACCCATAATTCATCAATAATTTCACCATATTAGTTATTGTGTATCATCTTAAAGTTCAATCAATTCTAAATTATGCATTATTCTAAGGAGGGAAACCCCATAAGTCATTTCATTGCCAAAATATATTGGCTAAACATCATAAAAAAAAACCCTATTGGTTTGATGCGTTAGCGGTTAAATAATTTTACATCACGAAGATGGTTTAATATTATTTAGTGTTACAGGTTTTGCCATGTGATAAGATAATCCCTTGCTGCTGTGGTGAAATATTTTTTGAAGTGTCTTCTTTTTTGAGCTCTCCATTTAAACAAGATTTTAAATACTATAGTGATACTGAGTGGCACAGTTTGGATGTACCGTAAATGACAAACTGTTGTTGTTTATGGCTTTTGTAATGGAGTCAATAAAATCTCGCCTACTCACTTGTTACAGTGTTTTTAAAGGCAAAAAAGTATATGAGTTGTGTGTGTGTGTGTGTGTGTGTGTGTGTGTGTGTGTGTGTGCGCGTGTGGTGCGTAAATAGTAAAAGATCAATGGAACACTGTGTGTGGGTGAGTGTGGTGTTATCGGAACTATTTGATGTGATTGTTATGGTATCACTTTATAACATACAAAAATGAAAAAAATTAATTCTGCACGTGCTGTGTAAACTATTCACACATGTCTAAAAAGCTTCCTCGTTGACACTAAATATTAACTTACAAAACACACCTCCTTTCTTATGCCATAAAAGGACACCAAGGATGCATCATCAGATCCATCATCAGGTATCTTTGGTGTAAGAATCATCTAACTTCCATCTTCCCTGCTGTTTTTCCTCTGCTGTCAGTCCCCAAAAACAAAACAAAAAATGGATGATGAGACTGATAAAATTGCCATTGTGGGCATTGGATGCAATTTTCCAGGAGGTGAGTTTTTTTCTGTTGTTATGGTTGCTGTGTCTGCTTGTGCATGTGATGGTTTATGAAAAATTAAGGATGAGGGTCTATTTCTATTTAATCTAATTTGAGGACTAAGGTCCCATAGTTCTAATTTAAAGGTAAATCTCCATTTACCTGGTAGTCTAGGCCTTCTATGATGTAATCAAGGTACATGAAATTTACATCAGCAAAATATCATAGTTCTACTATATTGAACACATATGCAAAGGGGAAGGATTGGACCACTTCTGGGACGTACTCCGGACTGCAAAGAACTGTGCGGTCGAGATCCCTAGTGAGAGGTTTGATCGCTCCTACTGGTGTGACAAAGATGATCACAAACCTGGAAAATCTCGCGCCTCCAAAGCTGCACTCATTCAAGGGTAATATGACACTTCATGGGCAATAATATAATTCATGGACAATGATAAGCTTCATGGGTGATAATACACTGTACAAATCTAAAGATCTGAATGGCGTGTATGTTTTCAGGTTTAATGAGTTTGACCACAAGTTCTTTGGCATCACTGATGCTGAGACAGACCAGATGGATCCTCAGCATAAGTTGCTGCTGCAGTGTTCCTACAGAGCACTGGAGAATGCTGGGATACCCATGGAGAAGGCCAGTGGCACCAGCACTGGAGTATTCCTAGGTAACTTTTTGAACAGTGTTTTTGATTATTGTCAGGATTAGTTGGTTCTTTGATGTTTTGGTGTCAACTCAAACAATTGATTAGTACACACTTATTGTGAGTTTGGCCAGGGCTTAGAACTCTTTAGTTTTTACTAATTCATACATTTAAAGGGAAGAATTAAAATTCTCAAACCGTCAAGCTATTTTTCATGTAAAGCCTAGTTTTGTTGTTGCCGAAGTACAATGGTTACAATTGAAATTTTGTACTGTCTGAATAAATCCAGAAGAAGAACACTTGTAGAAGCAAGTACTGTAGATTGCTGGAAGCACATCATCAGTAATACCTATGCAGTACTTAGTCTGGATTTTTTCAGACAGTATACTAGCGGGTTATACATGTTCAATTTAGTAGAGATGAAGTATTTTAGGGCATTTTTAAGATTATACCAAGAATAAAGGCCTAATTAGTCATGAACAAGCCATTTTTGAATACACTAATACAGGCATTAATTAGGTATGTATTAGTGGCTAAAATGTGAACCTTAAAATAAAGTGTTACCTTATGATTTTCAGATTCTGATGAGCAGGTGTATGACTTATGCCACACCTTATTACAAGTCTGTGGCACCTCCATGTGTTCATGCAGATTAATTAATTTCACAAATGCTGCATTTTGCATTTAAGCTTAGTTTGAGAACTTTCTGTCCTTGCTAATCACCAATAGAGGGTGCACATTCCCCAGGAGACAATGCTTATTTCTATGTAGTTGTGAAAGGAAAGGATATAAATGTGAAAACCAAAGGTAATATTATACAGGAACAGAAACAACCAACCCGCCCTGAAAAAAAGCATTTAAATTAATCTGTACACTGTTTCTAATTTATCGTTATTTTTTCCACATCTTTGTCCATATTTTACCTTATGATGGTCATTCAAAAATGTAAAAAGTTTTCATGTTATCTGACTACTTTAAAAAAAATTATCAGATCAGTCTATCATTTGGGAATGGTGTGTTTATTTTGATCTCATAGGTTTGATGAATCGAGACTATGAGCTGTCTGCAGTGAATGCCAGCCCAAATATCATAAATCACTGCACTGGCACTGGAATAGCCATGAGCATTGCTGCTAATCGGATCTCCTACACCTTCAATCTCACCGGACCCTCGCTGGCCATCGACAGTGCCTGCTCCTCATCTCTTGTGGCTCTTCACTTTGCGTGCCAGGCCATCAAACAAGGTTTTATTCAATTCAATTCAAATTTTTTTAGAGTGTGGTCTTTTGGCTCAATGGTGTTTTTTGCCTGCAACAGCACCTTCCAGGCAGCACAGCCTAAAAGGCACTACCTTAACCCTTACCCTAAACCTAAACACCTCTACCCTCATCCTAACCCTAAACTGAGTGGAGTAGTGCATTGAAGGCAGCGCTGCCTGGAAGGCACCGTTGAGGGCAAAAAATACCAAAGACCGGTCTTTTGTCCCTTCTGACCCCATATACTACAACCAACCCTGTTGAGTCACAGATTCTTCAGAAGCCAGATATGTCGTGGTAGTTTATGTCTATGGGAGCAAATTGGGCTGGCACTAGCCTGGCCATGCCTTCCCAGT
>JAODXP020000027.1:30055211-30073368 GCA_027497455.2 Sardinella longiceps
AATATTTTAACACATATAAAATTGTAGTAAACCAGCCTGAAACCAGAATTGTTTAATTACATATTATAAATGCACTTTTCAATAATATCTGGTGTCAGTCTGGTTTTGATCTCAGACTGGTTTACTACCATTTTATATGTGCTAAAAATATTTGAAATATGGTTCATTGCAAGGGTTCATTTGTCCCCTGCTGGAATGTTTTTCTTTCCAATTTCTTTTTGGGGGGTGTTGAGCGGCTGGTAAAAACGAGTGAGTACACTGAGACAGAGACAGAGGACTCTTCATTATGGGATTATACATGCCCAAACAGGCATGTGTTCTGTATTCCACTGGAGAGATGTTGGGTTACCTTTGCATCCCACCAAGAAAGCATGTGAACACAAAACAGGGTGTGCCTCATCCTTTAAAGGTTAGCTCTTCCAAACAGTGTTAACACAATATGGTAGCCTATACCAAATTTGCTTATCTATTGTAGTGTGCACTAGCGGTTCGTAGTTAGGTGTGTCCCCATACAATGTGGCAAAGGCATGATGCTACATCTGAGAGACCCACACTGGACCAGACCAAAACGGTTTGTCACACACACCATCTGTCTATCTCTCTTTCTGCGAGAAGGAAGTCAATCTGAACATGTTACTAGCCCATAAAGACCTATGTAAAGAGGAAGTAAGAATGGTGTAACAAAAAGTCTAGAGATAAAGAGATGAATTATAGGTCAGAGTATTTGGCGAGAGTATGCTGGAATAATAGTGCATAAAAATAAATGCTGCTGATGCAGTTGGGCAGTTGGGTCACACCTGAAATTGAATTAAAAATGTGGCCTGTTTAGATCTGTTCATTGATTCATCCAAAATGCATGACATACAGTATAATTAACCTAAGAGTGGGGTGTATACAGCACAATGGGCACACCTGCATAGCACAGTAGGAAAGCCATATTGGGCAGATTAAGATGTAGATTGTGTTATTCTCTATAATTTACACTTGTTATTTTTTGTTAGATTGTTCTTACGTTAAATTTTAGCTCAGATACAATCTATACCATACTGAGATTTCTACCCATAAAAGAAGTTCATGAAAATTGTTGAAGTGCTAAAGCAAGCTCTTGATCTTTACCACACCTTCCAAACGGTTTGGGGATGTTCCTGGTGTGGCTTTGCTGTCATGTGTTGTTCAATCCCAACATAATAAAAGGGCATGTCCATACAATTCCCCCGCTGTGCTCCTGAAAGGTCATTCTGAATTACATGCTTTTAATCATGCATAAAGAACAGGCCATGGAATTTTATGCAGTACTTGTCTGCTATTCATGCTAATGCTACACCTGGGTGTAGCGCCAGATTTACTACGCCCATTGGGTACCAAAAAACAATATCGACCCGGTGCAAATGTTTCAGTTTACAAAGACTTGCTGGTAAAGATATTGAGAAGCATGAATTATTTCATTAACCAAGCAGCACCTGTGGTTGTCATGTGCATCTGTCTAAAACTTCAACTCCAACCCTTCTCTCACAGGTGCTAAAATCACATGAAATCACGGTACTCCCCTCTATGGTGTCTGGGAAGAACACAGAACACTGAAGAACGCTGCTACAGCAAATGAGAAGATCTGTACCCCCACCCACTTCTCCCTTTCCCTTTTTCCGCCCATTCTGTGTGAGACTTCAGCACTGCACCAAGCAGTCACACCTAAACTAAACTAAGGCACTCCCTTCCTGCAAATGGGTGATAGAAAACTCATCTGTGCAAATTATAGGTCTACTACCACCAAATGCTTCAAAATCTAAGTAAGATTAGTGTTCCATTTGAATTCTATGTTGTTACACATTCTTTTGTTCCACACCTACAGCATTCAGCAAGCTCATACAATGGTTATAAATACATTTCTTGGTAGATTTATTATTTATTTTTTTTGAGATAGGATTTTTTCAATTATTGATTGTAATTGATTATCAATTACCAGGACACTGGAATACCATAGATGCACTTGAGTTGTGGGCCTAACATCTTATATATACAGTCATTGGGTCTAAAGTATACTAGATTTTGTTTCCAAAATTGCATCTACTATCTTGGGTTATTTAAACTCCTGATAAGCCTTCCACCTTTCACCTCTCAGCAGAATCTACAGTTTTCCATCATCAGTATACTGTGCCATCTCGTAAAATTACTGCATTTAAAACTAAGCATCAGTACTGGTACATCTTCATTTGCTCTTCTACTTTGACACTTTTTGAAGCATTTTTATCTCTCATAGTAAAGACAATTGAATGTGAAGTTTCTGTTACCTGAGGGTAACACACATCATCATCCAAACCTATAAACTCACTTTTTCTTGACAAAGGAAAGGTTTTCTGAGTCAGTGTCTGAATGTGACATTTCCGAGTGCACCCTGTGACTCATGCATCTCACACATGTTGTGATTAATGCTGTTACAGCTTTAAATATCACTCCTGTCATCAGCTTTACCTTCTCACATTCCAGAATAACGGATAGTACTATGCTGTTGTGAACACAGTCTGGTGTGGCTTAGATTGTCTGCTGTTTAATTTTCTTCCATGTGACCATCAATGACCCATCTCTTATGTTGGATGAGCTTTTCCCCCTCCATTTGTTTGTTTTTCTCCATTTCTTAGCGCTGGATCAGGGGCCTTACTTGCGCACTATGCATACGAACAAAAGAATGTATACTGTATGCCACATGTTATGCTATGCTTTGGTATTTATAAAAACTGAACCTGGTGGTAAAAGTTGCTTCTCAAATCAACTGATTATGACAATATTAATCATAAAGTTCTATTTGTTATGTTGTTCTTACTTCTGTATTCTGTATTTGGTGTATTATTCCAGCAAACTTACACTGTAAGTACTTAATAATTTATCATTTGATACATTTTCTTTCACCAATCTTAGGCTACTACTTACCAGGTAGGCTACTTCACAAGTTGTAAATTAAACCGTTACCAAAAAGAGTCTTGTCTAATGTATAGTCCAATAAAAAGGGGGACATCTATTATCAGAAAATAAAACATTGCAATAAAAATAAAGGGAGGGAAATATTTGCCCATTGCCAAACAGCCCATTTCAGCTCTAGACTGGCTTATATTGGTTGTGACATCTTTAGACACAAGTGCTAGGCCTATCTATTTTGAGTTGTAATTTTAAAGAAAAAATGATATCTGTGCTTCCTTCTTCCTTGTTTGGTTAGAATTACTATTATTATGCAAAATGTGCTTTATGAATGAATTTTTTTTTTTTTTAGTTTTGCAAAAAGAGAGTTTTGCAAAATGAACCCTACAGCTCAGCAGGTGCTCACCAGAGTTCTGTAAAATATGAAAAATGGTTTGCTACAGTTTACTGATTGAACAAAGTACTTGGCCACAATGTAAAGCAACATTTTGCAACATTCCTTTGAGAATGTTTGCTCCCATTTGGTACAGGCACAGGTGTGTTATAAAGTCACCAGTATCAGCATTGAGGTGTATCAGGAACCTGTAGCATTAATTTCCTACTGTAAAGCAACTTTGGGTACCTCGAATTAATTAATCTCCATATTTTTATGAATTCTATCAGGCTTGAATAAAAACACAAATGTGAGAGATGAAACTCTCAGCTGCTGTTCAGGCATTTGAAAATTTGATTCAACGAATAGGGTGTTGTGTTTTAGCACAGTTTTTAGAAAAAAACTGATATCTTGTGGATTTCATGATCAGGCCTGTGTGTCATTTTTTTTAGAGTGGATTGTTTTATAATGACGCCAAGGGTCCAGGAGTCAGATCAAATGGGCCCTCAGCAGCCCATTTGTGCTGCACTGCCACCTACTGGTCATACATGTCAAAATGTGTGTGGTTTTTCCGTGGGATATATTTTGGCCAACATCTCCTCCTCCTGACTTCATGCAGACATGGATGCAAGTGCTGCACATTGACTGCTGCATGGTGCCTGTGGATCGTTCCTTGACACTGGCCCTTCTGGCAAAACTGACTTGTCTATTAATGTTCTTTGATTAGTTTTCCTTTATTTTTATTTTCCCTATCTTTCTTCCTTATCTTGTAAGAAATTTTGCTGCATGTTTTACTGTGGTATTTCAATACATGTGACAAATAAAAATCCTGATTCCCCCAAAACACACATGCACCAAGTGTATGAATAGAACTTAATAGTTCAGTAACTTTACTTGTTATTCAGATTGTGAACATGCACAATATGTACTGTAGCCTGCATGTGTTGGCATAGCATTAAAAAATTAATCTTTTAGTCTATTTTCGTTTTTAAAAATACGTCTCAGCATTACCATACTACTTAACAGTATTTGACATAGGCCTAAACATTGTACAAAATTCAAATTGTGCAAAACTTGCAAAAATTGCTTGCAGTGCCTCCTACCATGAAAAAATGATTATACACATACATATTATGTAAATTATAAAAAATATATTAATGTTCAGCAGGTACTGAGTACTTCCATTACAGTAAACAACCATCAGAGGGAGCCCTACATCCAAAACATCCACTTTCCCTTCATAGTTGGGATCCTTCGTTATTCCTGAGGATATACTGTAATTAGAATTTTTCTGAATATTGTTAACAAATGAACATACAATAACAAAGTTCAACAGTGTGCTTCTTTGTGTTCAGTGACTCAAGCTCACATTAAGAAAAGCAGGTGACCACTGAAGGTGTTATAATGATTTCCATTATCAAATATCCATGCACCAGGGTAGAGTTGAACATAGACAGCATCTCCCACTTCTAGCAGTAGAGACACTCCGTTAGAGACATGGACACTCCCTTCAGTCTGGCGACCATAAGCAATAAGCACATGCTGCCCATTTCTCCGTAGTGTCACTCCTGATGGGTTGGAACTACTACCGGCACCATAGACTTTGAAGTCAAACTGATAGACTCCTCTTACTGGTGCCGTAAAGATGCCTGTAAACCAGACAGGATTTTTATTATACATGCAGTACGAGCAGTAATTTGTTATTGTGGTGAAACATTAAGCGTTTCACAATAGGTTACCTGTACTTGGGTTGTAAGCATTGCCAATATTTGCAAAGGCATGCCTATAAACCAAAGTGTATCCAATGGTGAAAGGTCCAGTATTAGATTCCAAAATCGCAGCTGAAAAAGCAACCTTCCTTCCTGTCAATCGTGAAAAAAAAACACATGAATGTAAATCATATATCAGCAAGCAGTTGAGCAAGATGCTATTATAAGAGATGCTAACGGTCTCAGCTGATTCAGCAGTCGTCTCGATAAAAAGGAAAAAGGTCAAATTGTTTAATTGAAGGGAGGAATTCCTCTAATGGTGCGTATTCCTTTCGACTCCATCATCTTGGGGTAAAAGCCAATTTGTGATTGGTTCCCTAATCTCAGGCGAATAGGTAGGGTGGAGGTGAAAACTGGCCAGACTGATACACATTAGATATGTACGGGAAACATTTGCAACCTGGGAAATATTCGCTCTGGTAGATCCATGGCCAAAATCAACTGGGCCAATCAAAAAATCTGACTGTGTTGCGTGTCTACTTTATAACAGAGGAGGCATTTTTAAATGTTTTTTGTAATACCTTGAATCTCTCTTTCCAGATGTGCAACTTGCTTTCCAGTTGTGTTGGATAAGGCTTGCATGGCAGTGAGCTGAGCTGTTTGTTCTAAAATTCAAGGGTTGGACATGATTTACCACAACTACGCCACTGCTTGATGAAATGTCATGAAATATGAAATGCAGTCAACACAGAAGATTTTCTTAGGTTCTAAAGGCTTTAACACACGATTCAGCCAAATATAACCAAGACATGACTATCTCAGTGAATAATCTCAAAAAGTTATGGTATGATCTATGAATTTAGATTGATGGTTACCTTTATTTTCCCTTCGTAGTTCTTCAACAGCAGCATTTAGATTAGTGGACTGAACTGAAAGGACATTGAAAAAACTGTTTATGTCTGAAATTCATTTCAGCAAATTGTATACTGTACACCTTTTATGGAACACAAAGGTATATGCTTACCTTTA
The DNA here is from genome assembly GCA_027497455.2 of Sardinella longiceps. Taxonomy (NCBI): domain Eukaryota; kingdom Metazoa; phylum Chordata; class Actinopteri; order Clupeiformes; family Clupeidae; genus Sardinella; species Sardinella longiceps. The sequence goes on from JAODXP020000027.1 coordinate 30,061,233, forward strand.
TTTTCATGTTTCCATTCTTCCAAAACTGCATTTTGGGTTGACAAAATACATGTTATGTACTACATTTTGGCAATATTGTCAATGAAGCAAAGCAAAGGTCTATTTCTACTACTGCACCTTCATATTTTGTCCTCAGTCTCTCCAGGTCTTTCATTGTGTTCCTGAGCTCAACCCTCTGTTCAGCCATCACAGCACTCATCTCCCTCAGCACAGCATGGATATCAGGTTGGCATGAACATTTACTAGAGGCAGAGGATAGAGATGCCTCAGCTCCATCCTCCTCAGTCTGCTCAGTTGCTTTGGTATTTCTGTAGAGCAGACCATCCTGCCTAATGTCATTCTCACTGATGTTGTCTCCATACACTCCTGACAAGGCACAGCATAACAACAACACAGCAATTGTAGCCTTCATTATGAAGTAGAGTGGTTCCAAGTTGTGCTTTCCGATTGCAAGTTCTGTGAAGTTGGCCTCCTTAAGTAGGGTGCCTAAGTAGATTATTGCCAGATATCATCAGTCTCAAGATAATGAAGCCAAGTTATAGCAACCTATGACCCCTTTAAATAAAACACAGGACTACGGTTTTGTTCTGATTGATAAGGCACAATGTTAAGATGTCTTTTGGCTATTTTTATAACACTCTATTCAAGCCACTCTCAAATCACAAAACCTTCCACCCCAATTAGCAAGTAATAACAAATTATCTGCAAAAAAATTTCAACACAACAGTACAACACATAACATTAAAGGTCCCATATTATGAAAAATCACTTTTTATGGCTTTTGAATGTGTTTCTTGGGTCTATAGCCTACTGCATCAACACACACTTTAAGTTTGATAAAAAGCCTCAGCTGTTAAAATAGACAATTTACACTGTTAGTAACTGTTCAGCTGCTGTGTGCTTAAATGTCGCAGGTAAGTTTGAGTGAGGTTTGGATATTGTCATACAGTAGGCCCAAATACAAAATAAAAAACAAAGTAGGCCTACATTTAAATAAGATTGGTGCATATTCCACATATGAGATGTAGACTACAGCTACAACTACGTCTGTGAAGTGTTATACTGGAGGTGTTGACTGTCTTTTGCAGTCCATTATCAAACAAGTCACAAACAAGTCCTTTTGTGATTATACATGGCCTTGTTGTGGTCACATGGATGATAAATAGTGCTGCATTCTGCTTCCTTATTGCTTGCAGGAACTGAACTGTAAACATCACAACCCACCTTTCCTGTTGTTGATCTTTGAATGTGTCTGTCTGTCTGTCTGTCTGTCTGTCTGCGTACAATATAACTCGAAAAGTACTGCACGGATTTGGATGAAATTTTTGATAATGTTTCAAGTTTCAATACTGATTCAATTTCCATGGTGATCGGTGATCCAGAACACCATCTGGAATTTATTTTGAATCTGTGACCACACTGCCTTGGTGGAGCCATGGATTAACAGGTCATATTTAAACCGTGTCTAGGCCATCCATGCACTGTAGGCAGCCAGATACGGTAAATCTTTATGCTAAGGGTACATATATTATCATGAATTCATGCATGAATTCAATCATGATTAATTTGTGATTCATGCATTACTTCATCTCTGAATATCTAGTGACTCACCAGGAATTATCATGAATTTATTGTTTGTCATTAATGACCTCATGCTAAAATAGCACATAATCTTAAGCATTAATTACTGTGGGTACATCATCATGAGTCATGATTAGTTAGCATGATCATGATGTTTTTTTTTGTTTAAAATAATTGGATATATAAGAAGTGGATATCTCTGTTCATGGAAATAGGATATTTATGCATTAATCATCATGAATTCATGCTTACTGAATGTTTTACTGAATTGTATCATTATGAACTAAGCATTCTATTTTAATGAATTGATCACATTTGTGGCTCCTCAGCTAAAGTGTTGAGCAGCAGCTCCTTTATTTATGTGATGTTGATGTAAAAATTGGGAAATTATATAAAAAAATATTTAGCCTAGTTCCTCATGAACACGTTACGATGAATGAGCAATTTCTTTACCATTGATAGGACCATCCAATTGCATAAATTTAAAATGTTGGACCCTGTCAATACTTTAGTTGAGGGGGCACAAACATGATGAAGTCATGAGCAACTAACCTTTAATTCATGTCACCAGCATCACAACTTGCAGCCAGAATGTTCACCACCAAATTTTGAACCATGGCAACACTTTAGTTGAGGGCCCACAAATATGATGAACTTATTTTAAAAAATGGTTAGTTGATGACATGACATGAAATATCCAGAAATATCCACAATTATGTTGCACAAAAACATCATGATCATATGTAATAAATCATGACTCATGATGATGTACCCACAATAATTAATGCTTAAGGTCATGTGCTATTTCAGCATGAGGTCATTAATGACAAACAATAAATTCATGTTAATTCCTGATGATTCATTAGACATTCAGAGATGAAGTAATGCATGAATCATGAATTAGTTCATGCATGAATTCATGATAATTCATCTACCCTTACCACAAAGTGTTACCGTTTTATTTGTATAGCACATTTCATACACGGTGGCAATGTGCTTCACAGATTAAAAACAGAGACCATGCCAAAAGAACAGATAAAAACAAGCAATTTAAACAAACAACAGCCAACAGTCAGCTCAGAAATTCAAATCATTCAAATTTAAAATCATTCAAAACAAGAGGGGACATGAATACTAGATGAATCTATATTAAAAAGCAATTAAAACAAGATTTATTTAAAGAAATAGGAAACTAGTATATTGTCATGGATGGTCAATGTAAAATAAATAAAAATGAAGAGAAAATAAATAATTAAATAAATAAATAAATAAATAAGTTAATAGAATGAATAAGTAACTTTTAAAAGATTAAAAAAGTAGTTGAATAAAATAAGATAAAGATAAATAAAAACATAAAACCATGACATCATGAGTCATGGTTAAAATAAGAAATAAATAGATGAATAAATAGGTGAAATAAAATAAAATAGATAAATAAGAACCATGACATCATGAGTAAAAAAAAAAAATAAAAATAACTATAGCTGGAAGCAGCAACTAATGGGGTCCAAGCAGTACTCACCATACCATACACACACTCACCAACAGACACAACACTACACTGCCCTGTCACTTTATTGGCCCAATACACAACTCTCAGGAATGTCCCTGACCCTTGTAAATGCATACAGCACATGTCCCCTGATCATTACTCCCACTCCCATTACATGCTCACCCCTCCCCAACACACACCCACACCCACACACACACACACAGACACACACACACACACACACACTCCAGACAACATGTAATATGCTTCCATACCTGCCAACCTTGGAATTTTTTTTTTTGAGTCGCAACTTAAAGCAATATACCGGATAAGTTTAAGCATAGCTCTGCTGCACGAGCCTTCTAACAGCAATATATTTCACATGAAATGAAAGATTTTCGAACAGCATGGACCTAGAGCCAACGCGAAACACTTTACATTGAGTCAATGTAACCTCAGATCTTACTTTCGGTTTCCAACAATCAGGTCCCATTGATTCAGTGTAAAGTGCCTGTTCGCTTCTGCGTTCGCGTTCGGTCTGTGCTGTACCAAATTATTTTGTTCCACTCGCTAACTAGCGCCTTTAGGAAGCTCTTTCAACAGGGCTATGTTTGAATTCACTCCGGTACTCTCCTTTAATGCGCCGGCGCTTCATCAGAAATCATCATAATGTATTAGCCTACTAAGTGCGAATACCACCACCATAGCTATTCAACACACAAATAGACTATGAAGAAAACAAGAACTCTCTCTCTATCTCTAAATTCATTTTTCATAAATTTAGTTTTGACAGAAAAAGAGATTCTTTGCTCTTTTTCCCCAATATTAATATTTAGTAAATGCAAACTGATAACTTACAGAAAATTTTACTGAAAACAAATCATAGGCTACTATGACCTATTCTATAACATAACTTTTTATAATATTCCTATTCACTGAAACAGCTATTTTCTTCAGCTAATTTGAAAAAAAAAACACCCAGTGGCCTGTAATTTTGCCATAATTACAAATGGCTACCCTATTGAAAAGTAAAGAACAAGCACAGTGGCATTATCTAAATACCCCAAAACTACTTGTAACTACACCCTAATATTGGATGTGGGGGCTGTAAAATGAAGTGAATCAACACATGCATTTCCTGTAGGCTACACTACGTATCTAGGCTATACCCATTTTGTAATTATGGCAATATTACACATAAAGTTCTATTTTGTTACATTGTTCTTACCTGTACTTACCCAGTACTTCACGGGCTGTAAAATAAAGCGTGAACGTGTGTTATACCAGCAAACTTACACTGTAAGTACTCAGTAATTTATCCCTTGATACTTTTTTGTTACACCATTCTTACTTAATACTTACTAATACTTACCCAGTACTTCAGGGGCTGTAAATTAAAATGTTACCCATTTTCCCATAAGAGGAATCCAACGCTACAGCCAAACATCGCAGGCTGGAGTCAGCTGACCCTGCAGCCAGGGCTTCTCCGATAGTTCGGGCATTCACATCTCTCTTGGATATTAAGTCCTGTGTGAGTTTGATGTAGCCTATTTTGAGGGTTTCTTTGTGTTAGCTATTTGTCCATTTTCGTTTTGTAATCAGATAGGCCAATAGATCCGAGATTAAGGCTTTAGATCAGTTAACTAAAAAACGAACCTACCGATTGACAATTTGCCAACATTTAAAATAGGCTGAACAGAACCACTATCACCTGTAACATGTTTCCTTGCTTGTTCTGCTTGCAATAATGCTAACTTGGACAGAGTAGGCTCATGTTATGGGCCAGGGTATCCATTGTTGAGACGAGAGAAGCACATTTATAAAAGCATGCTTGAAATTGTATGTGCCCACTAAATTAGTGACTGCGCTTTGCTATTGCAACTAAGCATGGAGCCCGCATTTTCTTATGTTATAATTAGTGCTGTCAAACGATTAAAAATATTAATCTGATTAATCACAAAATTTTGCTTTGATTAATCGTGATAAATCATTTTAATCGCAACTCATTTCTTCCAGTAAGAATTTGGATGCTAGGGTATGGTGGATCCTTATTTTGCCCTTTAAAGGCCCTGATACTAAATAGTTGGCTCTATTCGTCTCAAATGGGGCAATTCACACCTGTCCCGAGTTAATTTTTTTAATCCAAGTTATTTTTTTTTTGATTAATCATGTGATTAATCAGTTAATTTTGCCAGCACTAGTTATAATAGAATGATTAATACATACATTCATTCATGGTGGCCTAAATTGTTGCACTATAGCCCAGGTATATATGAAGAGTTCAGATGCAAAAACCCCTAAACGCCATTTTTGTGAAAACTGAGTTAATGATATTGTGTGAAACCTGTATAAATCTAGAATATGTAAATTAATTTTTTTTTTGTGAAAAAATAAAATAAAACCTGCTTCCCGTCGTGTCTAAAATATCTGTTTACAATCAAAACACTGTAAACGCCTGATAAAAAATTGCCTTTTTCTCAAAAAGTGGTCAAGTGGAGTTAGGGGTTTTTGCATCTGAACTCTTCATATATAGGCCCTATATTTGATAAAATATATGATCATAAGAGCGATTTTGCAAAGCCAAAATGGGTTTTACATTTTCATTTTGGAAATGTGACCCAGGCTATTTAATTAAACAATCGGCCATGGTGCACGTTGGCAGAGGATGCACTGTCCTTTCAGGCTATCTTTCTTTAAAATGGACATAATTCACAATACCCTTAACCTGCCCGGGGACGGACCATTGGTCTGACATACCATAAGTCCAACATCCCATTAGTCCGAAAATGAACCATTGAATAGAGATCCCATTAGTCCAACATCCCATTAGTCCGAAAAAAAGAGGCCCATTGGTCAGACGTCCCATTAGTCCGACCATACACAAAAGAGATGGATGGATGACTTGTAAAAGTTTTGTTTTTGTTAGACATGACACACAATAAAAGCAACAGCAGAGACGTAGGGTAGTGGGTGCGTGCATGGCAGGTTCGCATCCCGTAAATTGCAACAATTATCTACCAGCCGTGGATGTGGGGTTTTTTTTGCAAACATTGAAGCTAACGTGTTTCAGTCTTAAAAACATTCCTACAACAAAACCCATCACAAATTAGCGCATTCCACATGAGGAGGAGACACGCACTTACCTCACTCACGTCAGATGTAGCGCTACGCGCGTTCATCTGATATTCAGCGATAGACGAATTATTTCAGGAGCCAGAAATCCTTGAATCTAACTGGGCAAACGGCTTGTCCATCAATTTAATTGACGTACACTGCAGCCAACCACATCGAAACCAACCGATGACGCTCGTTACGTTTGTTGGATTGGTTGGATTCAAAACAGTTGCTTCTTCGCTACGTCACACCCTCTACAGCAGCCAGCAGCCCTGATTGGTCCGGTTAGAGAATAATGGCTTGAAATCTCTCTGATGGGCTTCAACATCAGATTGTTGCGCGGAAGTGCCTTACGAAAGTTACGTAGCGCATGATCTGACGTGAGGAGGAGACACGCACAATATGCCCACACGCATTCACTCACACACAGAGGAGCGAGAACAGCTCAACACTGACAAGTAGCGTCAATATTTTGGTCATTAATTACTATTAGCCTCCTTACAAGTCATCTATGCATCTCTACATGTGTATCATCGGACTAATGGGATGTCGGAACAATGGGCTTCTTTTTTTTCGGACTAATGGGATTTCTCCTCAATGGCTCATTTTCGGTCTAATGGGATGTCGGACCTATGATACGGACCCATCCTGCCCATTCTAACCTACCTTCGAAATGGTGTTTCTGTCCGTTGACGGATCCCATTGACTTTGAATGGAGCTGCATTGTGAAATGCATTGTGGGTCCGTCTGTCAAAACAGCTCCGTTGCGTCCGTCAAAAAGTAAAAAAATGTTCAACTTTTTAGCTGGCGACGGATCCATCAAACCAATAGAGCTCGTTAGTCACGTGTCTGAATAGCTAGCTCCGCTTAGCCCATGGGACCCCGGAAGTCACATAATGGTCATTGAATTTGTATTGGGAAAAAGTATTATTTTCTGGTCCAAGTCATTATATGTTCTGGGTTACACATATGTTGTTTGCCGAATTAAATGAGGAATTTACGTCAGAAAAGTTTGTCAGTTTATCGTGAGATTGTTCCCTAAAAGGCTTTTGAGAAAGCATATCAAAACAGACTACAGCGTGTGTGTCGCATATGTGACGTTAACCGCCCCTCGAACACTTTCCCTCTGTATCGCGCCATATCCACTCTACATCATGGCTATCACCCTGGCTAATTTCACTGCCTTCTTTGGAGGGGAAGACATAAGTAGAGGGGAGAACCATTTCAAGTCGGGCCATGTCCTGAGTAACAGCTACGCCAGTGGGGAGATGGTCGGCGTTATCCGCTCCAGCAGACGGGAGCAGCAGTACAGGGCTGATGTAGCATGATAGAGAGGGAAAGTGTTCGAGGGGCTAACGTCACATTTGCGACACACACGCTGTAGTCTGTCTTGATACGCTTTCTCAAAAGCCTTTTAGGGAACAATCTCACGATAAACTGACAAACTTTTCTGACGTAAATTCCTCATTTAATTCGGCAAACAACATATGTGTAACCCAGAACATATAATGACTTGGACCAGAAAATAATACTTTTTCCCAATACAAATTCAATGACCATTATGTGACTTCCGGGGTCCCATGGGCTAAGCGGAGCTAGCTATTCAGACACGTGACTAACGAGCTCTATTGGGATTGAGAGAATTGACTCCCCCTCCGTCAGACCCCTCCTCCGTTGTCCGGCGTCAACGGAGGGATGTAGTGTGAACGCAGTGTTATGGACCGAGAGGGATGAAAACTATTTTTGTTACTTTCGTTTTCATAGTGTGGGAATTTGAGTGTGTCCCAAGAAGACCGATCAAAAAGATTGCAGGAGACCAAGATTCTTTCTCAAACGATGCAGGTCCTTTCTTGAGCTTTCACCGGAGAATCAGTTGATACAAAAAGCATATGACTGTGTCTGTTTGTGTCACAACGTTTGCTAAGACATCACTCTGGACTGTCATCTGAACCCAACTTTATGGTTTTCACTATAGAGGCTGAGTCTCCAGTAACTCTCTGTTTGCATGTATTGGTTATATTTGGCTCTGGCTGTACACAGTAAATATCAGAAAGTGAGCTTACTAAAATTCCTACAATAGCGCCACGACTCTCCGCTTAGCCTTATAGCCTGTAGTATGGCCTTTTTGTAGCCTGGGAGTTCCCATGCTCCTTTGTGCGCTTATTTCATTCACTCTGCACAGCAGCATGGTGACCATGCCCGTTTTTCTCGTCTGCTTTCGGTATCCAATCGCAGAACAAAAAGGAATTTGTACGGCCCTCGATTTCACTTTACGTCACGTGGTGGCTCTGGTATTGGCTCCGCGGTATGTACAGACGCTATGGACAATTGTAAACTATGCTTCCGCTACGAGTTAGTTTGGCATTCGCCAGGCTAGCCTATTTGTAGATTTTATTTGGAAAAAAAAAAAAAACTAGCACTGTGATTAGTCTTTTTTACCCACAGGTTGCTGGCCAATGCGGTTGCCTCATGCGCGAATGCACAGACAGCTGAAAGATCTTTGAACTTAAAGCCGTCAGAAGCTTTATGCGTATTTTGAAGTGTTCATTCGTAGCAGCGTAGTTTGATGTCTAATTGCGTATCTGCTATGCAAAATGCGTAAAGATTGGCAGGTCTGTGCTTCAGCATACTGGTCACTCCGCCACCATTATCATCATACCTCTCCCCTCATACAACACCACACAAATACCATGCCCACTCCCCACAAGCAACAGAACAATGTCCTTCTCTCCTGCCATATCCTCTCCTTCACTTCAATCTATCAACTGTGAGATCTTAATTGGCCAGAATTACACCCTCCTACCCCCCAACACACCAGCACACACAGCACTTAACTTTCCACATCTCTATCTTCTATCTGTCCTTGTGCTCCTTGATCTTAACACAGCTTTTGATACAATAGATCATAATATCCTGCTGCATAGATTAGAACATTGGGTAGGAATATCTGGTACAGCCTCACAATGGTTTGCATCATACAACAAACAGGAAGTTTTGTGTTTCTGCAAACAGTTACACATCCACTTTTTCTCCTGTTAAATATGGAGTGCCCCAGGGGTCAGTGTTAGGACCAATATATTATACCTGCCCAATAGTTCCTCTGATCCTATTGCATTGAATTCAGTAAATTAATGTGTTCAGGACAGAAAAACTGGATGTCTAACAACTTCCTTCAGCTGAATTCTGACAAAACTGAAGTGCTTGTCATTGGATCAAAGCACATGACAAAACAAATTACTCCTTCTCTAGGTCCTTTTCCATTTCTAGACTGTGTAAAACCTGTTCCAAAAAACCTTGGTGTTTGGTTTGACAGTAATTTAAGCTTTGAGCATTCAAATTACAAAGCTTATACAATCTTGTTATTATGACATCAGAAATATTTCAAAGATAAGTTCCATCCTAACCCCTAAAGACAGAGACCATTGTGCATGCTTTCGTTTCCTCACGACTTGATCACTGCAATAGCCTCTTTTCTTGTCTTGACCAAAAATCCATAAAACGACTTCAATTTGTTCAGAATTCTGCTGCCAGGCTTCTAACTGACCACATCACTCCTGTTTCAGCCTCATTGCACTGGCTCCCAGTAAGCTTTAGAATTGATAATAAAATTCTTTTGATTACTTTTAAAGCTCTTCATGGCCTGTCTCCCATATAGCTGACTTACTGGTACCTGTGTGTGTGTGTGTGTGTGTGTGTGTGTGTGTGTGCGTGTGTGTGCGCTTTGTGCTACTGTTTCTGAGTCCATATGTGTCAGTTGAGTCACTTGGGTCAGTATCACCTCAATGCTCTATGTGAAGAAAGCTATTTACAAACGTAATTCTTTGAACTTTGAGACAAATTAAAGACTTATACAGTATATTACATATGCTACTCAGACGTATGAAATCTGCAGATAATGTCACACTATTGACAGGATTTGAATCCATGATTTTTGGGTAACACCAGCATCAATCCACTACTCCATGATGACACACACTCATGATATAAAATATTTTAATGTTCAGCAGATACTGAGTACTTATGTTACAGTAAATGACCATCAGAGGGAACCCTACATCCAAAACATGCACTTTCCCTTTATATTTGGGATCCTTCTTTATTACATACAATAACAAAGTTCAACAGTGTGCTTCTTTGTGTTCAGTGACTCAAGCTCACATTAAAAAAAGCAGGTGACCACTAAAGGTGTTATAATGATTTAAATTATCAAATATCCATGCACCAGGGTAGAGTTGAACATAGACAGCATCTCCCACTTCTAGCAGTAGAGACACTCCATTAGAGGCATGGACAATCCCTTCAGTCTGGCGACCATAAGCAATAAGCACCTGCTGCCCATTTCTTCTTAGTGTCACTCCTGACGGGGTGGAACTACTACCTTGACCATAAACCTTGAAGTCAAACTGATAGACTCCTCGTACTGGAGCCGTGAAGATGCCTGTATTCAAGGAGAAAATGACAAATTATTTTGAAATCTACGACAACAGTCTAACAACTTTAAGTGAATATACAGTGGCCTAACTGTAAATAACTATAAACCTTAAAACAGTTTGACAAGGTAAGTTCATATATAGAACTCAGAGGACATACCTGTGCTTGGGTTGTAAGCATTGCCAATATTTTCAAAGATGTGCTTATACACCAAAGTGACAGCTGTGTTGAAAGGCCCCGTATTTTTTTGGTTCGACTCCAGAATTGCAGCTGAAAAGACTATTTTCCTCTCTGTCAAGCATGAACACAGTAAAACATGTGACAAAATTTACCAGAAAAGAAAACAATTTCATTTAAATGTCACTGATCATGCTGCTGCAAGTTGCCATACTCCAGAACATACCTTTTGTAAGGTAAAGAAACTAAGTCAGGCCTGAACTCATGACACGTGATGACATGCATACTGTATAACAACTGAAAATGTAGCAAAGATGAGCTATCAGTCATTCATTGTTACCTTGATTCTCTCTTTTCATGTGTTTGACTTGTGTCTCAGTGGAGTTGGACCAGGCTCTCATGGCTCTCAGCTCTGCTGCTTGCTCTAAAATCGCAATCAGCTTTTCAAGTCAGACATGTAGACATCTCTAATAAAGTAGCTTAATATGTCTACCTATCATCTTATGCTCACCTTTATTCTCCCTTTTCAGTTCTTCCACAGTTGTACTTAGATATATGGACTGAGCTGTAAGTAATCAGGTGTTTAATGTTTACCGGATTTAAAGAGATTGCTGTTTGTGAAAAACAAGTGAATAAACTTAATGGCAGGCTATTTACGTTAAAGACATTAGTAAATTGCATGGGTATTGCTTTGCTTATCATTAATTATTAGTAAGTGTGACATTACCCTCATATTTTGTTCTAAGTCTCTCCATGTCTTCCCTTGTATTCCTGAGCTCAATTGCTTGTTCAGCTATCACAGCACTCATCTCTCTCAGCACAGCGTGGATATCAGGTTGGCTTAAGCATTTAGTAGAGGCAGGAGATGCCTCAGCTCCGTCCTCCTCGGTCTGCTCAGTTGCTTTGGTATTTCTGTTGAGCAGACCATCCTGCCTAATGTCACTCTCACTGATGTTGTTGTCTCCATACACTCCTGACAAGGCACAGCATAACAACAACACAGCAATTGTAGCCTTCATTATGAAGTAGATTGGTTCCCAGTTGTGCTTTCTGATGGCAAGTTCTGTGAAGTTGGCCTCCTTAAGTAGGGTGCCTAGGTAGATTATTGCCAGATATCAACAGACTCAAGATAATGAAGCCAAGTTTTAGCAACCCATAAGGAATAGGGCCAACCCCTTTGAATAAAAGTACTTAAAAAAAGGACTGCAGTTTTGTTCTGATTGATTAGGCACAATGTTTAGATGTCTTTTGGCTATTTTTAACACTCTATTCAAACAAATCACAAAACCTTTCACCCAACCTTTTTATCAAGTAATAACAAATTATTTGCAAAAGAACTTT
>JAODXP020000027.1:30073468-30142949 GCA_027497455.2 Sardinella longiceps
CACCTTCCTTCCAGAAGGTCCCTTAAAATGTTATTCAAATTTCCCACTCTACCCCCTCAAAAGAACCCCAATACTATCAAACTGCCTCCTCCAGGCTCAAATGATAATCTTGAATCATTGCTTTTTCATCTTTTCATTTGTTTTGTCTCACAATGAGGACTAATTGGCCATAGAAAGCAAGAAAACTTCCTGGAGAACCTAAACTATTAAACTGTCGCACATATACTGTACATGAAAAGAGCATTTTTTTTGTGCTGGAGTTTGACATGGCATAACATAATTTCATATCTATGAAAAGGATGGTGATTTTTTTCAAGTGTGCCTTTTAAAAACTATTCTTCTCTGTCACAGGTGGATGGTCTTGCAGGCCTGATCTTGTGCTCTGGGGTATTGGTGGCAGCAGGCCGGGAGCCATTTAAAGTAGGAGAGTATGACATCCAGAGGCCCACTGCTCCAACATGGCTGCCCGCCAAAAGAGATGGAAGCAAATGGGTGCATCCCTCACGCCGTAAGTCTGACTCTTTTTATAGCACCTTTCCTAGGCAGCATTCAGTGTATTTATATAGCAGCTTTGGGGCCGGACCAAATGAGTGCGTGCAAATGTGTGGGGTTGGTGCCTCTGTGTTGCAATTACCATTACATAACTTTTGATGTGTTGGTAGAGAAAGTGCATTACCGGTATGTTATTCACAGGAATATTATATCCTTGGAATTAATTATACTGTAGCATGTACAGTGCCATGAGTTTTTCAATAAAAAATATTTGTAACTAGATGGTTCATTTGTATCTCAGAATATTGGTTCCCTTTAATCTGGAATTTCCCTTGTTGTTATTATTCAGACTGAGACTACGAGAACACCTTATTTCATACAGCATCTCCTTCAGGGTTATTAGGGGTGACAATAAGTGTGCTGTAAATTACATAAGCCTGTTTGTGGCACTCATATAGTCAGGTGGATGGACTGCCAGCCAAAGGCACTCTCACATCAAACCCTCCTGCATTATTTCACCTCGACAATGTAGGAAGACTTGATTGTGAACTCAAATTTAAATACTGTATACTCTATAACCCTGAAAGATAAGTATTTTCTGTATTTTCTATAGAGGCAGTAAGCCACAGTTGCAGTTTAGTGTGTTCAGTAGCATTAGCACCTCTTTGAGATACAGCCAACTGGCACCAGTCCTCAGGCATACAGTGTGAGCTTTGTAACCATTCACCTGTCTACAGGTGAATAATTCATTTGTTGGGGGCTTGTATGAGGGTGTGTGTCTGTGATGGCGTGTTTTTGCCCTTCTTGTCTGTATGTCGCCCTGTGTTCACTGACGCCTGTGTGGTGTGAGTGTGTACGCGTCTGTAGGAGGGATGAGACTAGAGAAGTGCTGAGGTTGTCATAACTGCTGTAATACCTTCAGCGACCTACTTACACTTCATACCTCTCATACAGACTAGTCCAGATAGCCACTAAGACCTGGCACAATCTGGCACCACACTATTCTGCTTGGTGTTTTGTGAAACTAATGATTTCTTTTTCTTTTCTCTTTTTTTCTTTTTTACCTTACGCTGCCATGGCTGTCCTCATCTGGCTTGACATGGATCACTTGATGGGATGCTGTTCTTTTTTCTTCTTGCTCCTTGGACTACTCGCCAATGCAATATGTGCTCCTGACCACTTACATCTAAAGGGAAAAAGAAATCCGGTTCCAGCAGCCTGAAATCTCGCATGTTCTCACCATCCTCAGAGCGGTTCTTTGTGAACCAGATCCATAATAGCGTGGCAGGGAGTGTTGGAGACTATCCCGGTAACGCTGCTGGCTCAGTCGAAATGGACCCTGCTAATGCCCTGGGCTCCTTGGCTGGAACAGACATACTGACATACGGAGAGGGCTTGGGGGACGCCCAGACACTTCCTGATGATGACATTGAAAAGTCCTTCCGTGTCAATCAGGATGGTAGCATGACAGTGGAAATGAAGGTCCGTCTGACCATCAAGGAAGAGGAGACAGTTCATTGGACCACAACCCTGAGTCGGTCAGCAGTATCTAATCAAATGGAGGAATCGAGTCCCACCCCAGCTGATGTGGACACTGGTTTACCAGACCTCTCCCACCTCCCTCCTCCCCATACAGACTCTGATGTTGATGCCATGGAAATCAGCTGTTACAATCCGGATTTGCCTCCTCCACCGATGAACCAGTCAGCTGAAGACTCGGAAAAAGGAAGGGAGGAGGAAGAGGAAGAGGGAGGAAGTGCACAAGTCTTGAGCCCCCTTGCCCACCGAGTGCCCACACCTGGCCCACGCAAGGCCAGACAGATGCTGGCCTCAGAGGAGAATGCCCAGCAGGGCCCTGAGAGTGAGGCTCAAGAGAGCGCAGTTGGCTCCTATTCCTACAGGGAAGAGAAACAGGAGTACTGCATGGTGCGGAAGACAACCAACAGGCCTGTACCCAAACCTCGGATGGTTAACCTCTCAGAGGCTAACAAAACAATGAACTCCAGCACTAGTGTGCAGTCGCAATACAAATCTGCCGAGGTTCTCAAGGTCCAAGACAGTGAGGAAATTAGGGAAACAGTCCTCCACATTTATGAGCAGCAGACTTGCCAGGACAACTTTATTGCCAACACGCAGGTGCGCGTTCAGGGAGTGTCTGTGTACAGCCCAATGCATGGCAGGCCTACCACCTCAGACACTCTGTTCCCAGCATCCTCTGAGAGAACTGTTCGGTCATCCAGTCTGGACTTGGAGTCTGAGCAGAATCCCTCCTCTCCCAGTAAGTCAAATAGTAGAGGGAAACATGCTGATAACCTGTCAATGTCTTCTAAATTAAATACACCCCCTTGCAAGACTTCACATGGTACTGATAAATGCTCTTCTGTTTCAGGAGAGAAGATGTCTAATTCGAAAGCGCAAACCACAGAAAACAATGGAGATTCCCAGAGCTTAAGCAAGAAAAGGAAACCTGTTAAAATTGTGTTAAAAAAGAACAGTCACGTTTTCCAAAGCACAAATTCAGAGAAAAAGAGGAGGGAACATGTTGCAGAAATTCTTAAAGGAATCCGCAAAAGAAAAAGTAATCCTGTCCCTTCGCCCGGATCTGTAAAAGGTATAGAGCGCCTCAAAACCAAAGCAGCTCAAAAGCTGCTCAAGAAAAGACAAAGATTGCGGGCAGCTGAATATGATGTGCCTGTTTCAGACAAGAGCTCTGTGCAGCCTACAGGCACCAAAACACAAGGAAAAGAACATCAGAATGAGCTGTCAAGGGCTGTCCCGGAAGTAGAAAAAGGTGATAATCCAAATGTCTCACCAAAAAGAAACATTCTGGAAGTTGAGGGGTTTCGAGGCAAATTATCTCTGATTCGTCAGACGTCCATGCATGATGAGAGGCGGACCACACGGGAAATGGCTGAGCTGAGTGAGAGTGTCTCGTTGCCTGCCCTCAACTCCTCGTCCTCCATGATAAATGAATATGTTGAGCAGTGGCTCCGGACGAGCCGCCAGTGTGCTGTCTCAGACATGGAGGAGGAGCCTCCTTGTAATGTGGAGCTCAATTCTGAGTCTGCATCTCAAACAGGTGACGAGCACCAAGGTCTGTTCCAAATCAGCACTGATAGGGAAGCATCTCTAGAGATTGGCTGTGAAATGATCCATATGACTGAAGATCCTTGTGGAGACACTGCGAAAGCCAACCTGCCCAGCCTAGTGCAGTTGTCAAATAATATTCAGGATTCATTTGAGGCTGCTGAAGCTGAAATACTTGCAGAAGAGCTAAAGCAAACAGAAGAAAAGGACTTATGTAAAAGTAATGGTTTTGCTAGGACACCACCAGCTAGTAATCCCTCACCTGCTAATCCAACAATGGAAAAGAATACTACAAACAGTAATCTGACCAAAGAGACTGAGCCATCTGAGGAGCCACACATTGTCAAAGACCTATCAACTCCCAAACCAGTACCAAGAAGTAATGTAGACAGAACTACTCAGGCCAGTCAAAAGGCTGGTGAAGAGACATCACTGAATAGTTCTACCTCACTGAACCCCACTCCTATGCCGCCTTTAGTAGAGAACATGGTCACTAAATCTGCCACAGAGAAAAGTACAGCATCATCTGTTTCACATACAAAGACCAATGGACAGGTTATAAAAAACATAAATTTTCCCCCAACGCAACAGGTAACTGAGAGAAGTGTCCAAACCTCAAATGTACCAACCCAAAGATCCTACACAGTGAGAATGGCAGCCCGTCCCGACATGAAGCCAGTGGTAGAACAGCTGTGCCTGTCCATCCAATCCATCAAAGAAACAACTCAGCATAGGCGCCCCTCATGCCTGGAGAAGTCCAACAGCCTGCCTGACTTCTCATCTCACATAGCCTCAACGTTTGGATCCTCAACTCGTGTCCTCCTGGCTTTTCTCTCTGTAATGACACTAAAGGATGGCCTCGCCAGTCTGAATTCAAGCAAGCCGCCAGGCATTAATAACCTAAGTTACTCAGAAGCCCTGAGGTTGCTCGACTCTCTCAAAGAGTTGGCCAGCATTGAAGATGCGCATGTTCTGAGCCAAAGTCTTAGTGCCCTGCAGAACTCAATCTCCAGACACTTGCTCCAAAGCTGGAGAGGCTTTCAGGAGCTCAATGACCAGGTGAGGAGTCGAAGTATCACCCCCAGCAGCTCTGAAAGTGAGGGCCCTCCTGATCCGGGACCAGAGGAGGAGAAGGTCCTCCAGGAGCTGATGGGAGAACTGGGAGTACCTGAGAAAGTCAGAGAAGAGCTGGCTACTATAAACAGCGCGGGTGAGAAAAGTACTTGTGAACAAGCAAGCATAAAACAAACCACATCGTTACCACTAAGAGAGGATGCAACCTTGAGAGATAAACCAACTCATTTCCAGAATGTAAAGATGAAATTTATTGAAAAGACTGTGGGAGAAGACAATCAATCACAATCAATCTCAGAAAAGATACCTGAGCAGAAAACGACTATAGAGATTTCTGGAGAGAGTTATCCAAAGAAAACCACTGTCACAGTTCAGCAATCTGATGAATACTTTAAGGATAGCTACTCTCAAGAGAGCACAGAGAGTTATCACAAAGAGTTAGATGTTGAAGAAAGCTATCAAGAGGAGATGGATGAGTCCCTACCAGAGCTTACACTTAATGGCTTTACAGAATCACACCCTGTTGATGACAATACCAGCATTGTAGAGTCAGGGATCGATGAAGATTGCAGTGCTCAAATGACATCAGCCAAGACAATAGATGACCCACACCCCAATGTTACTTTTAGCAGCAGCAATCTAATGCCAAATGTGAGTTCAGGTGAACAAAAGCTGTCTGCTGATGAGAAGGCACAGTCTGACTCAAAATGTGAGTTTAACTACATGGATAGCCCGGCAGAACCTAAAGCACTGTCAAAAACTGATATTCCTCCAGTTAAGGAACCAAGTAAGGAGAATAAATCAGACCAAGAAGAGCTACTTGTGGAGGAAGAGAAGGATGTAGATGACACACAGCATAAAGATGTTGAGATCAAATATGCTGAAGATGAGGAGGAGGATGTTGCACCCACAGAGGAAGAGCCTGTGGAACCACAGATTAGCGTAGAAGAAGAAAAGCCTTCCAGTTCAGAGGGCCTAGATGAAGAGGAGGATGAAGATGATATATGTGAGGAACTTATGGGGTTGGTGGAGGAGCAGGTAGATGAAAAAGATAAATTAAGTGACTCTCAAATCCAGCAGGAACCAATGGTAGATGAAGAATATATCACCAATGCAGAACAGACCACCATTGCTCATGGACATCATGAACCAATGAATGAAACTGAGAGTAGAGGTGAGCAAGGCGTTTTGAGTCAGTTAAGGGAGCCACCTACCTTTCAAATCCATCAGGATCATGAAGAAAAGCACACAACACAGGACAACAGTGAAGGAAAAGTCTTCCCCTCCCATACCGGGGGACAATCCAGCCCTGTAGAGCAGCATATTATCTTGGACAACCCAGAATGCTACTCAATCTATCAGGAAAGTTATTTGGCAGAACTGCAGTGGGCATCAGGAGAGTTGGTAAGTCACAGGACTACCTCTTTTCTTCATCCTGAGGAGAGAACAAACTCTGTTAGAAGACTTGTCAGCAGCTTGGAAGACCTACCAAGAGATACTGCACAAAAAGGAAAAACACAAACACTTTCAAAATCTCACATTGAGGTCCCAGAAGTCTCCGAGAATGATGATTTCACAAGTGTCTCCCATCTCTCTGATGAACAGGCTAAGATAGAGGACTTCATGATGGGAACTCCAGAGGTACCGCGATCACCAAGCGTCAACGAAATTCGTCAGACCATTCTGAAAAATACCTCCTCCCAGCTTATCAACACAAGCAGAAGCTCCCCCGCATCCAGAGTTACATCCCCATTGGCTTTCAGCTATGACTCCAGATCTCGAGATTCAGAGGGCAGCCCACAGGCCAGCAGAGTAAAATCCATCAGGGAAATGTTCCTGGCCAAAAAGAGCACAGAAAATCAGTTTGTTCAGAGACGACAGCCCAGTCCCTTCAGGTCTGATAGATCAGATTCACGTCCTGGGACATCTGACAGTGGTGGAGCTACTGGGTCCCAGAATTCCTCAGTAGAGGACACAGGAAGAGTGTCAATTGCTAAGGGCTATGTCAGGAGAACTATTGAACGTCTTTATGGAAGAGGTGGAACTGGACCAGCAAAAACTCCTGAGCATAGACCTTCTTCTGCATCCAAAAGCAAACGAAAAGAAGCTATCCAGCAGAATACGGTCAGAAGCCTAGCGGCCCTCCACGAGGCACGCTCACGTGTCATCTCTGACCTGTCATACTTCAATGCCACAAGTTCATTTGACATTACTGAGCCAACACAGTGTATTGCCATGAATGCACAAGTGACCAACCCGAATGCCGTGCTCATAGATGAGGGCCGCTGGCTCATGCGTGAGAACCACCCCCTCCAGACTGCAACAACAACGGTACCAGGTACGCCATCAAATACAAAACTCTTATCGTCAGATTATGAATCTGGTACCATCAAGGGGGAGACGAAAGAAGATGCTCCATACTCTTTTTTCAGCACTGCTAAGTCACCCAGTGCAGATGCTGAGGAACCAGTTGTTCCACACTGCACCTATCTCACCCTACCACATGGAGGTGACTCAGAACCCGAAGAGGATGAGCCTGGTGTCAAGACTGACCCTTCCAAGAAGAAGAGAGAGCAGAAAGTGTCCCCCATCACAGAGGCACCTAAACCTTCCTCAGAAAAGAATGGCAGCCTGCCTGGCTTCATCCCTGAGTTTAAGAGAAGTGATAATAAAGTTCATCCTCTGATGGACTTCCTGCCTCTTTCACCCCCAGTCCCAGTGATGACTCAGCCCTCCAAAAAACAGGCCTCCTCCCAAGCCACACAAACGGGGGTGGCCCAGCGCAACATTGGTGAACCAGACTTTTTAGAGATGCTGTATCTCATGTGTGGAGAACATTGCCCCTTCCTCTAAACCAACCTCTCAGGAAATCATCTTGTTCTCATTTGTGTTAGCGTGACACCCTTACAAGACCCTACAATTAGCAAAGGACCAAGCTAATCCCTTCAAGTAGATCAATACTGTAAATGTGTCCTAGCAACAGCCCCTTTCCTGAGATAGGCAGCGTGACCCTCTGTAAGGTATTAGAGGCTCAAACAGGAACCTTTAATATGATTGAGTGATTTAGCATGCAATCACTTGTGAAGCGGACTGGACTTTTGATGGACAAGTTAACCAAAATAATGAAATCTATAGTGCCTCATCTCATGTTGTGAAAAAATATGATTTTGCATTACTGAACTGAGCATATTGAAGACAGAATCTTTATGTTTTTGTATTGCTCTCTGATGTATCTGTTCATCTTTGCTTTAATGCCACTGTGGTAAGCGGGGTCTCCAGGTATATATTTAGCTCACAGAGATTGTGTGTCAGCCCTGTTGGAAAGCCTGTGTGAACTGGACATGACTCAGAAAGGTCATTTGGGTAATCTTATTTGAAATTCTTTAAAGAGCTCAGAAGTGCACATGTCATAGGCCAGATTGCAGTCACACGAGGACATGCCAATCCAATTGAAAAACAAAAACAAACCTATTTTACATGCTGCCTAATACACAGCCACTGTACACTAAAGTTTGGATTGTAAGTTTTGGTGAATTCAAAGCGTATGCACAAGATCTGATGAAACAGTTGAATGAAAATCTGTGTTCAACAGTGCATCATTTATCCTGCCATAGAAAACACTGTGTAGGTTTTAACAGTAGAGACAGACAATGTAATATCATGTCAAAGGGGATTTAAGTTTATAAGAACAAGACAAAGTGAGATACAACATTGAAAATCAATGGCAGCTGGAAACTGTATGTTTCAAATCTTTGTATGTTATTGTACCTTGTTCATTAAACATTCATTGTGTTATACAACATGCCTGCAGTACTTTTAATTATTGACCTTACATGTTACATGTTGTCCTTATAGTAGATTTGATAATAGTAGCCTATTATATAAGGTGTGGCACAGTTTATTCAGTTTAATGGTTTTGATGGTTTAATGGTTGGGATCTGATCAACCGACTCCTCCAATATGTTTATCTGTCTACTGCACCTGTGTTGGTGTTGCTCCTGCTATGGTTACCATGATCATCATTACAACAACACCTCCTCTTCCTTCACAACTGTTGTGATTAACATTCCAAATGACAATATACAAATATAAATATAAAGTTATTAGATTGTAAAAGAAAGTGTTTTTCAAGGAAGTTAGGCTGTTTTCTAGTACAGTTGTTACGAGAGATTTATGGAATGCTGGAGCTGCATGATGTTTACATAGTGTTTGAGTACTAAGGTCAGTTGTGACTGCAGTGAACATATTTATCCACTGGGTGCCAGCATTTATGCAGTCTTAAGATGATCACAGGTGTACGTTTCTAAAATGTTGCTTTATCTTTAGTGCCACATTATACTTGAGGATGACATACATTTTGTACTTTACTTTTTTAACAGCATGATTATTAATTAGAGCTTATCCAAGTGAACTATTGTTGCATCTCTATGCTGACACATAGGCCTACTTGTTTTTTCATACAAAATCCCAGAGCACCCAAAATGTTTCTAAACTTTAAATTTGAAAGACTGAAAAGTTACCTTACTGTCCACTAATGACCATGTGAAGCAAAAACATTACCTACGTTTTTAATTTAAAAAAATGAAACGTACAATGCATAATAAATAAATCAGCATTGCATGGCTGCTGAACTGAGATACAATTTTCATGTTCTGATGCATGTAGAAAATTGCATGTGAAAATTGTTGGTCATCCTCTTTGAGTTGCCAGTGGGAAAAGGCTATTTGTTGTGTTTTGTGCATTCTTCCCCAATAAGCACTGCCACTCTGAAACATCTCCAGTCCTCATTTTTTGAAGCAGTCAGCAGGAAATGCCTTTTCGCATGTTTATGCTATTCTTTCCTGACCCAAATCTGCTCTTTGAGTTCAAGCATCATCAGCTATACAGTCAACTCCAAAAGCATTTAAATCCCTCTTTACAATTGGGCCAATTGTTTTTATTATTATTATTATTATTATGATTATGATTATGGTTATTATTATTATTGTTTATCTGCTTCCCTTAGTAGCCTAGCGTGCTGAAAGCTTTGTTAATATCATTTTAATGGTGTCATGTTCCTGAACAAAAATAGAGCTGGTTTAGGTAAACGCCCTGCTCTTTCTGTGACCCATACATCATACAGTATACAGTAGTAGCGTACAAACAATTATTTATTTTCCATGACAAGACGTGAAATTTCCCCCATCTCTGATGCTATCAGTGGTTCTTAGCCCCAGCTGTGCGAGGCAGAGGTGCAGAACTCTCCCCCCAGGGATCCAAGGCACTGAAGCGTTATTATGTTCTTATGCAAATAGATTATAAACACACAGCGTACAGTAGCAGGAAGTTTGTCTCTCAAAGTGCTCACTGGATGAAACAGCAACTGTCGCCCCTGGGTGTAAATGCCATGGCAAGAAAATAATTGAAAATAAAGCAACGTTACAGTCGTGGAAAGGATACCTTCGTGAAAATACTGGGAGAACTTATCAAATGGGTATGTGAGATTATCTGCTTCCTACTTTTGAAGTTGAAAATGAGATTGTCAGACTTACGGTATATGGGTTGGTTTTGTGGCTACACCAAACATCAAAATATACTGATCATGAGCCATGGTTGTGCTAATCGGAGTAGTGTAGTGTTTTTAAGAATAGTGTTTGTAATATACTGTATGTGATAGATGAAAACTCATTCAATGACTTTAGTTTAAACATTTATCCAAAGACTCTTATTTGCTTAGTCTTACTTGTTATGACAGTGATATACTTTGCTTTCTTCTTGTTCATTTCTGATGAGAAATGCTCTCCTCATGTTTCCTTCTGTTTCTATTTTTGCCTCAAAATACCTCTCAATATACCCATGTCCTCTTGTTTGACTGAATCATTCCTTTTCTTAAACATCCTTCATCCTCCACACCTCCCTCTCTAAAGGATGGGGTGCACTGGCTCAGGGCCTATATTTTCAAAGTCTCCTGCAGCTCCTCCAGATAGGGATAGGTACAGTGTAGACCCAACAGCCCGAGCCCAGGTAATGCTTTTCACACACACACACATGCACACACACACACACACACACACACACACACACACACACACACACACACACACACACACACACACACACAAACAACACACACACACACACACACACACACACACACACACGCCATTCCCAAAAGATACAAATGGCAAATATTTAAACAACATTCAAATAAGCTTGTGAGACCACGCAATGAATGCACGTCATTATTGCAACAACTTCTTCCTTCCTGCTCTCTGCTTCCACAGAAACAAGGACTTTTACCTGGACAGGTTTTACACAACAAAACTGGTAATGTTTTACCTGCGTATATTTGGGTCCATAAATTATATTAGCACTAATTGTACACGTGAGATGCTCATATATGTGTGTGTGTTTGTTTCTGTGTGTGTGTGTGTGTGTGTGTGTGTGTGTGTGTGTGTGTGTGTGTGTGTGTGTGTGTGTGTGTGTGTGTGTGTTTGTTTCTATGTGTTCATTATATAGAGCCACAAGGTGGTAAGCTAGTGACTGCGCTTTACTCATATCAAGGGAGAAATAATGGAGACCTACCATTTAAGAAAGGGGAGAAATTGAAAGTGCTATCAGAGTAAGTAGATGCGCATTGCTAGGCAACACATACAGTAGCACATGGAACAAATAGCCATGAACAAACACACTGCCTCATGCCTCTGACTCTGTGGTGGTGCTGCTGACTGTGTGTGTTTAAGGCAAGGAGAATGGTGGACGGCCAAGTCACTGACTACTGGGAAGCAGGGACTCATCCCATCCAATTATGTGGCTGTCTCTGAGAGCTTAGAAGTCAAAGAGTGAGAATCTCTCTCGCGCACACACGCACACACACACACACACACACACACACACACACACACACACACACACACACACACACACACAGAAGGCTGACAATGAGAGTGAACATGATGAACTTGCCGTTGCATGCACACACACACACACACACACACACACACACACCTTTTTATGAAATTATTTACAGACTTACTTGGAGTTACATATGTGGGTAAAAGCATTTTGGTCTCAGTCCATGCATTTTCCTAGTCTGGTATGTCCCCAACTTTTTAGCTTTAGCTTAGCATAGGTGCTGGAATGTAAAGTAGCCAGATAGCAACTCTTTGGCAACATTACATTCCTGTGCCTATGCCAAGCTAAAAAAGATTGTGAAATTGGGGTTGCCAGGCTAGGAAAATGCATGCACTTGACCAAAATGCTTTTACTCATATGTAACTCCAGGGGGGTATTCCAAGAAGGCGGTTAAGTGGTAAACCTGGCTAAGTTAACCAAGAGGAAGTCATAAATCAGCTAATAGAGGAGCCTGTAGGCTTTTTTAGTCAAGATAACAAGGAGTCGAGGCTCCTCTATTATGAGGTTTACCACTACTTCCAGCTTAATTTATGCAGGTTTGTCACTTAACTGCCTTCTTGGAATACCCCCCAGGTTAGCCTGATAAACCAGCCTAAATGTGAGATTGGATTTGTCTGGCCCCGATGAATGGATACAACGGGAGATAGTTGATGAGCACAACCCTTTGTCTTTCAAACCATATCTGTGCGTATAGGCCAACGCTCTGTCATTTCTCCCTCAAAAGCCCGACCACTTTGATTCAAAAAACATGTCTGCGTTATGATTGGTTTTAAACCCCGCCCGCTTTGATTCAAAACACATCTCTGCGTTATGATTGGTTTTGCCAGATTCCTGGCATTCTGGCAGAATTGGAGAATGATGCGAGGCTAGACCCACTCGCAGACAAAATATTTTGGCGTCCAGTGGGTGGTGGTAGTTTACTAGGCTGACTCCAGGTAAGACTGTAAATGACCCAATTTCATAAAAAGGTGGACTATTCCTTTAAGTTAAAGCAAACATCCATTGAGCTCCCTACCCTGATATGAAGCATATTTTGTTTCCAATGTGGGCTGTGAATTTCTTGATGGTGTTTCAGATGGTTCTTCAAAGATCTGGCCAGAAGAGATGCTGAGAGGCATCTGCTGGCCCCAGCTAACAAGCCAGGAGCCTTCCTCATCCGAGAGAGTGAGACAACCGCAGGTGGGACTCATCACAACACCATTCCTCTCATGAAACCAATCCCATGTCAGTGGGCAATCCAGGCCATGACTGTGTGTTTGTAATCCTTCACAGGGACGTTCTCCTTGTCCCTCAGAGACATTGGCGAAGACAATGCCGACATAATCAAACATTACAAGATTCGGAATCTCGACAGCGGAGGCTTTTATATCTCCCCTCGGATCACATTCCCAGACCTGGACAAGCTGATCCAGCACTATAAAGGTTAGTCTTGACTGTTTCTCACACATGGAGCCTCTTTTGAGAGCCCAGCATACAATGTGTGTCTCTTCAAATGCAGCACAAGCCAATGGACTGTGCCGGAAGCTGGGACAGCCGTGTGTGAAACCCAAGGTCCAAACGCCCTGGGACAAGGACGCCTGGGAGATCTCCAAGAGCACCCTGCAGATGGTCAAGAAACTTGGGGCCGGACAGTTTGGGGAGGTGTGGCTGGGTGAGTATTTGGAGTTAAGATTTTTGTGAACGTGATTAAGTGAATGAGAGAGAGAGAGAGAGAGAGAGAGAGAGAGAGAGAGAGAGAGAGAGAGCAGTCAGGTTTGTTTACAGATGTTTACAAATTATTTAAACTTCTGTCCTATGGTGTGTGTGTGTGTGTGTGTGTGTGTGTGTGTGTGTGTGTGTGTGTGTGTGTGTGTGTGTGTGTGTGTGTGTGTGTGTGTGCGCGCATGACTAAGGGTGGGTGCTTGGCTGTGTTGGTTTGGTACCACTGAGTCACATTGCTGAGAATAGTCAGTGAAGTAGACCACACTTCCTTTTCCTCCCACAGTGCTGGCATGCCCATAGCCACTGTAAACTACATGAAATGTGTTCATTTGGCCTTCTCTGGTTTTCCCACTTTTACCCTCTGCCCTGTGTTGATGTTGTTAGCAAGTATTTAAGGTACATTGAGTATCTGACTAGCCTGGCCACTGCCTTCCTATGCAGTTTGATTCTCATCTTCTACTATGCAATTCGAGTCTGGGATTCCGACCATTGGGCTCGATTACACTGGACCTCTGGATGTCAATGTGGCCAATCAGAGAATCGAGAATGTAGCACGAGAATGCGATAGGCGATCAGTCCAGGGCTGATCCAATCTTTTTTCATTTAAACATCTCCAGCAACAAATATTTCTCAATAGCCGAGTTTCCGACCTTCATACAAAGAAAGGTTGTGACCAGGATAGTATCTTACCAATCTTGTCAGGTACTTCAGCTTCAGTGATATTTGACTCTTCTTCCTCAGCCATCTACAATAACTCCACTAAGGTGGCAGTGAAGACTCTAAAGGAGGGGACCATGTCTGTGGAGGCCTTCCTGCAGGAGGCGGAGCTAATGAAGGGCCTGCAGCATGATAGGCTGGTCCGCCTCTACGCAGTGGTGACCAAGACACCGCCCATTTTCATCATTACAGAGTATATGGCCAATGGTACGCACACAAACTGGGAAATTGTAAGATAAGATGTATGTAAAGACTGTCTGTCACCAGTGTAAATATACGTAAAACATTCCACTTCTCATAAGCCCATGCTATATCTCTGTTAAACCATCACACACGTTCCTAGTTGATATGCAGTCTCTTGATCATTAAAATGGTATCAGGCAGAGACGTTCAGATACCCCACAGGTGTGCACTTCAAAAGTGAATACATAATAATGTGACTATCCATGCCATTGCATAAGCTAATCTTATTCAGACACATACAGTGCATACCTGTACAGCTGATAATGTTGTCTTTGCTTTTAGGAAGTTTATTAGATTTCCTTAAGAGTCCAGGAGGGAGGAAGGTACTTCTACCAAAACTCATTGATTTCTCTGCACAGGTAAGAACTCACAGGGATAATGTGCTTGAGTTTGATCATAGTTATACATTATCTGGGATTATTGTTGATGAATCCACCCCATAAATTTCAGACTAGAATATGTTGGCCTGTTAACCTGTCACA
This sequence comes from Sardinella longiceps, assembly GCA_027497455.2. Taxonomy (NCBI): domain Eukaryota; kingdom Metazoa; phylum Chordata; class Actinopteri; order Clupeiformes; family Clupeidae; genus Sardinella; species Sardinella longiceps. Next base: position 30,088,159 of record JAODXP020000027.1, read on the forward strand.
GTGTTAACCTGTGTGTGTGTGTGTGTGTGTGTGTGTGTGTGTGTGTGTGTGTGTGTGTAGTGCGTTGGTGAGGGGCAGGTGGGGTGGGGGGGTGGGTAAGTTTACAAGTTCCCTTATTTGAACTGAGGTAGAGGAAGTGGAAAAATGAAGAGCTGTCATGCAGAAAGTGGTCTTAACTGTGTGTTTTTTGGCGCATGTGATAGATTGCGGAGGGCATGGCCTACATTGAGAGGAAGAGCTACATTCACAGAGACCTGCGTGCGGCTAACGTCCTGGTGTCGGAGAGTCTGCTGTGCAAGATTGCAGACTTTGGCTTGGCACGCATCATTGATGATGACATGTACACGGCCAAAGAGGGTAAGAGTGAGCAGTGGGCACTTCTCCTGCTGGTTCAGTGCCAATGCCAGTGGCAGACTCCAAGTAGCTTTGATGGGGTTTGGGATTGGGGTTTCCATGGGGCACGCCAAACTAAGACCCAGGGGCCAATTAGGGCCCGCCGTGAAATCTAAATACATGATGTAATGTGGCACATTGTTAGGTCAATCCAAAGCAATAGAAATAACCTTTCTATGGTTCTGGGTTAGTCTAATATACATATTATTGTGCCTTACAGTTTTAAAATTATCACAGTGATCAATGCCATGGATACAAGCCTATTTTGCATCAAAAAGATAATCTGCTCAAAAAGATGCCCATCTAAGTTAATGGTTGGTTAATTGTAGTTAATAGTAAGGTATTCTCGGTTGGATAACTAACATGAAATTTTGAACATTGGTATTAACCCAGATCATCCACACATGTAATGAAAGCTTTGTAAAGCCCTATTGCAGCTGATAATGTAAGAACTGCCAATAACGTAAACATTTTTGGCTGTTGTTTTTGTAATAAAGCCAATAAATTCATACCTTGCCAATAATGTAATAAAGTTTCCCAACCAATACTGAAACAACCTTTTGCCAATAATGTAATAACTTATTAGTTTATTCGATGATCATGACATTATTGGCTGGACAAATGACAAACATAGAAAAAACATAGAAAGATGTAGACTAATAACTGTAAATTGTCACATATGTTTAGCCTCTTTCAAACACACTTTCATACACACAAACACACCTACACTCCCACTTTGTCTTTCTCTCTCTCTATCATGCATTCAATCAGTCAATTTATTTAGACAGCCACATCACAGCGCATATACAGGCCTGATGATATTCAGGCGCCATGACTGTGGGAAAAAATTGCTTGCCTTGAGATAAAGAGGTGGGATTAAAGTATGATTCAACTAAAATTTAAACGTTTCTTCTCATTGTACTCTCATAGAATTGATAAGATTTACATGTTCTGAGTTAAATTTGCATCTTTGCACAGCCATCACTGCCTACTAGCTGAAGATATGGAAATTGCACATAACCAAGTTGTGTTCTAAAACTGCGACACAAACATAATACCCCCATTCGTGACCACCTCCCCACAACAGAAGAAAAGTTCAGGCTCAGAAGTTTTTTTGTTTTGTTTTTTTTTTCACTTTCAGCCCTGCATATACAAGTGAAGCCAAATTAGCTTTTGCACTTTCATATAATGCTGATATCATAAATTATATTGTAATACCTTATTACATTATTGGCAAGAATGTACTACTTCATTGGTTCAGAAATTGTCCAATTCTTATATTATTGATTTAAAAAAACGGACAAATCTATTACATTACTGGCAGTTATTACCGTATTGGTCTTTATTGTTTTATTGGCTGTTGCAAGTTACAGTACAGTAAGTCCAAATAAGAATGTTTTGTGAAAAACAAGCAAAGAAGCAAACAAGCAAGTGGCAAGTGTCTGCAGATTTTAGTCTTTACCAATCATGAGATCTTCTTCTTGTGTAATACCTTTGTTGCAAAAAACCTTTCTGTTGTCCCCCAAATTCTACTAAATGGGTTTGAAAATAAAACATGCACTGATGGGAGGCATACATGTAAATGCCTTCAATTGACTTCTAGATTCAAGTCCAAGTTTTTAATGTTTTCATGGTGTGTTCATGTCTGGAAGGTGCCAAGTTTCCCATCAAGTGGACAGCTCCTGAGGCAATCAACTATGGCTCCTTCACCATCAAGTCAGACATGTGGTCCTTTGGCATCCTGCTGTATGAGATCGTCACCTACGGGAGAATGCCCTACCCTGGTGAGTTAGACAGAGAGAAACAAGGACGCTGCTCTTTGTGTTATTTCTCTTCTACAACAGGCAAAAGCAGTTAGCAACTATGTTGGTTGCAATGCAATTTCCCATTGACAACTAATTAAGTTGCATCTAAGTTAGCAACTATGCTTTTGGGAAACAGACGCCAGGACTGATGAAGAGAATGGCTTCACATAATGCCATTGCCTCAGTGAACTGTTCTAACCAGACACAATATCCCAGCAACGTCTGCCATCTACTGACCAAACCATGGAACTGTATGAATAAATAAATAAATAAATAAATAAATCTCAGTTATAAACACACACATAATACAGTACATAATTGAATGTCCCCGTGTCAGAAGGTCAAATGTATACAGTACGCCTACTGAAATTGATTAGGTAAAGGAGTTACTTAGACAAATAAAAGGTCTTTGGCCCTTGAGGTTTCAACATCCCTCTTCCCTAACTCTTTCTAGGGATGAGTAACAGTGAGGTGATGATGCAGGTGCAGCGTGGGTACAGGATGCCGTGCCCAGAGAACTGCCCTGCCGAACTTTACGAGGTCATGAAGACCTGCTGGAGGGGCAAGGCAGAGGACAGACCCACCTTTGAATATATGCAAAGCGTGCTGGAGGACTTCACCACAGCCACAGAGGGCCAATACCAGCAACAGCCATAAAGGGGCAGCAGAGATGAGAGTTTGTTCAACTCTTACTGGGACAATCGTACAATTGCTGCACAGACAGTGGCGCCAATTCTTTTTTTAGATCTGAAGTTTTCCTTGTTACCATGTTTGTATCCAGTAACAAAAACAGTGGAGATCACAATCATAGTCTTCCAATCCAATGTAGCTTAGTGAGACTACCAGGCATAATGAGAAATAAGACTTGTCAGTTTTTTAAATGATTCTACATGTAATGGACCTCTGCTAATGTTTATATCAGTGTGAAAGCTGCCAATTAAAATATCTAATTTTATCCGAGACGCATATCTTTATTTCACCTTTTAGACAAGTGGCTGCCTGGTATTCTTATAGAAACACATCCATTCTGTCCCAAAATAATGTCCAAAACCCAATAAATTTAACAAATCTCTTTTAATCAGAAATTGAGCATTTCCAGTGTAAAGTTTAAAAATCAACTATTTATTAAGACATGTATAAAATACATAAAAGCCCACTTTAAGAGTTCCTCCCACACCCCTCAGTTAATCAGCACTGCTGCACCAGTGGCTCAGACAGGTTTCCTCTTGAGTGATGGAGTGGATCTGACCGAGCGCTTGAGGGTGCGGCAGAGAGTGGCACTGCGTGGTGATGTCACAGACTCCTTAATGTTGGCCAGGAGGCCTCGACGTGGCCTGGACGGCTCCACGGGCGCCTGGGACAGCTTGGCCAACTCTTCCCGCAGAGAGGTCAACTCCGAAGCCTTCTCCGTGACATCACACTGCAGACGCTCAGTCTCCCTCTCCTGGACAGCAGGATAAAGGAGTGAAATTGTTTAAAACTTAATAACCTGAAAGCTCATTAGCATACAATTGATCTTTTGAAATACTATAAAAGAGCGTTACCTGATATGCCAGTTTGTTTTGTAAAGTCTGAACCAAGGCAAGCTTCTCCATGTAGCTCTCTCCAGCCTCTTGTAGCGTATCATTTAGCTCAGTGATCCTGCTCTCCAGATTCATGATAAGCTGTGGGAGTGGAACAAAAAGTGTCAAAGTAGAACTTCTAAAGTAAAACAGTGGAGTGGCATTATCATGTTCTCCCACCTCTTGCTTTTCGCAGCACAGTTTCTCCATTGCGCATTTCTCCTTGTAGAGGAGTTTACATCTCTCAGCTTCTGAAACAGGGCCAGCGAGTGATCAGGCAGAGATTCCGTACAAACTGCACACACAAGGCAAGTCTTGACAGTATGACTTCACAACATTTCGGACGAGTATACACACCGCCGTTATCTGGAGCAGGGGTCTGTTCAGGATTGGTCTGGGTGGAACTCTCCTGAGTGAGAGTGAACAGGGCACCCGTTCTAGAGCCCGATTCAGAACGCCGCAGTTTCTCCTCCACCTCACTGAGCCTGCTCTTTAGCTCCTGAGGAGAACCAAGTCATAAGCGCTCAGAACGAACCAAAAGGCTTGTTCTCCTGGCCCTATAGTTAGCTGCCATGTACTGTGTGAGTGTGGGTTACCTGCTCACGGTCCTGTGCGGTGTTGTACTCCTCTATGGGGATGTAGTCCTCCTCCAGTCTGTCCATAGCACACTGGTAGGCGTGCTCCTTCAGAGCATCCTTGTACAGCTCAAATGTGTTCTCCAACTTCTCCTCATAACCCTCCTTTAGCTCTGCTATCTGACGACTTTACACACACACACACACACCTTAAGCACTTTAACTTTAAAGCAATAACAGCTTCAATATCAGCTGAAACCAGGACTCCCTGGTGGAAGAGATTATTTATCTCAACGGGACATTCCTGGTAAAATAAAGGTTTAAATAAATAAAAATGTTGGTGCTACCTGTGTTGTTCCTCGCTGTCCATAAGCTGCTGCAGCATAGCATCTCCCATCTCTTTGCGGATCTGAATCTCTTGCACAAGGTTCTTCCTCCGCTCATCCAGCAGCTTGGCACGCAGACTCTCAATTATGCCAAAGAGTTCCTGAGTAGGAGACAAGTCACAGATCAGTCAAATGAGGACAGCACATAGAGGGGGTAAAATAGAGTAAAAAGCAGCAATTAAATGTCCACTTATTTCTCAAAAAAAAAAAAAAAAAAAAAAAAAATTCTACACAGAATTACAACAAGGACTTTCCCCAGCACAAGAGAATAATGCATATTTATGTGTGTAGGGAATTACCTCCTGAGGCAAGATGGACATATCGGCATCATCGTCCCCATCCAGGAGCTCTTCTTCTGATAGGTAATTGTCCACGGCCTGTTGGTCAATAACCCCATTTTTCACCAGTGGCTTGCCATCCCGTCCAACCAGCCGAGGAGCCAGAGACTCCAGAGAACGAGGCTGAATCACCTGGACTACCTGCATTGGGAATCCATGTGTTAAGTGAGTGATGTTTATGCCTTCACAAGTGACAAGTTAATTTAAAGCAGAAATTTCAGCTAACCAAGATCATATCAGCAAAGGCATTTAAGTTGAACTCATATTTGTGATCTGATGTGGACACCATATCTAGGGACATACCTGCTGAGCAATAGCAGAGAATTTCATGACATTGAGGGTCTCGTCATAAGTGGAAGCACACTGGTTGATGTTGACAATCATGGAGGCCTTCCCCCTCCCACAAAACACACCCTGGAATAGCCTTGTTAGTTTGCTCTCCCGGAAAGGGACGTAGCCAGTCTTCACTCTGAGGAGATTCAGATTCAGATTCAGATTCAGAAAACTTTATTAATCCCATCAGTGGGCAATTAAGTTCGCAGTCCCAGTCTCCATCAATCAACCATAAATAGTAATCTTATAATAAATAAAAAAGTTAGAAAAAATATAGAAATACAAGACCTAAAGAAAAATAAAAAATAAATAAATAAGATGACACATGCATATCCATATGCATCTTAACACACACATACAGTTAACACACACATACAATCAAACACCCTGAACTGTCAGTGATGAACAGCGCTCAGTAAATCCAATTGTCATTAATGCACTCTATCCCTACAACCTTGTTTAATAATCTAATGGTTGTAGGGATGAAAGATCCAGAATACCTTTTTGTTTTTGTCCTGACAGAATAATAGCGCCTCCCAGAAGGCATTAATGAAAATTCACCACCTAAAACATGATCAGGCTGACTGATGATACTTCTAGCCTGTTGGACTGCCTGTTTGTTAAACAGAGCACTCAGACTATTTAGCTGTGTTCCAATAAGAGAGCATCCACCCAACATGCAGCCAGGTGAAAAGAAAATGAAACAATTATCAATTTGCACAATGATCTTAGTCTGTATTAGTTTAAACTAAAATGACTTCTTAAGTCATATTACAAACAAAAAGATGTTGTATTAGGGGAACTATCAGTACTAGACCCCTTCCTCACAAAAAATCAAAGAAAGTCAAGTGGAAATTTGTGAAGAGGAAATGTAGATACCCATTGCTTCTCAGTGCTGCGATACATTTGCCTAGGATGAGCAGCGAGGTGTTAATGTTTCCTGCCTCCTTCAGGCGCTCCCCAAATGTCTTGGTTTTGTTGCATCTCTCCGAGCCAGCGAGGTCACACAGGGAGAGCCTGGGGAAGCAGCGGGGGGAAAGAGATGGACCCAGATACGTTAAAGGACCTGAACAACCCTCTGTCACCCATCCAGCCCCAGATGTTCGCTACTCACTCAGATATGCCTTGGACATCAGTACCATCAATCCGCAGGAGTTTGATGGTGAAAATACTGTGGCTGAGGGGGGAAAGCAACCCAGAAAACAGGATTCAGAAGGAAGAAAAGAAGTTCATTATGGGTCTTGGTACAGTGCTATGTAGTACAGTAAAATAAATGTACAGCACAAGAATAAGTATGAGAGATGAGAGGTGCATGTAGGTTTGGACCTTCTACTGGAAGACTGGTTCATCTTTGTAGAGGCAGCACTGCGGTTCTTATTCCCAACACGTAGCACCCTGCTGGCCTCATCTGCACTATGAATATTAACCCATCTTAGATCTACACACACACACACACACACACACACACACACACACAGCATGAATCAACCTGCAGTACAACCTCAAATAGAACGAGAAAAATTACTAAATGAACATAAGGTCGGATGATATCTAAATGAACACCTCGAACATAAGAGTTGCCATTGGTGTCGTCACACACACGCAGCGAAGGCCGTTTCTTAGTCTTTGTGCTCTGTGGCTGCAGTAGGTCATAGACCTGCTCATTGTAGATCTCATAGAAAGCTACCCACACACAGAACTGGAAAGAATCCTCAGCAGACGATTCTAGAATCAAAGATAAAAGAAACCAAAAGGAAGGTTAAAATGGGCACAAAAGGGCAAATATTTATACACATACAGAAGAACAGAACAATTCCAATAGGTCTTGCTTACCTGTTTGGTCATACGAGATGCCTGAAAAAGACAAGCTAGACACAGACGATGAGGAGCTACTTCTAGTTCGGCCAGTCCTCTGAGGCTCAGCGTCAGACTAAATAAATAAACAAAAAAAAACAAATTGACAAACTACATTCAAGTCACTATAGCTAATAGTTCTACAAGGTTCACTCCCTATTACACACCAACTTGACAGGGCATCAACAGGAGTTGTGTATGTAAATGCATAGGAGACAGAAATAAACCTCTCTTAAAATGTTGAAGAGAGCAGCTTTGTTGAGCTTCTCCATTTTTGTTTGGTCTGCATCAAGTCTCTGGACATCGCTTCCCAGATACGGCTTCATGTCCATGAGGAGATACTGGCGACTGCTGATGTGCCGGAACACAATATCCAAAGCCCGGGGCAAGATGCCAGGGTCCTTGGCTGAGCCTTCAATAAATGTGGCATACAGTTTCAATCATTGTGCAAACCACAGGCTCTAAAGGATGTTTAAATTACCGTAAACACACACACACACACACACACACACACACACACACACACACAGCTTACCCTGAATGGTGTGTGTCTTTCCTGCATTGGTCACTCCATAGCTGAATAGCAATGAATTTTTCCCTTGCAGAAAGTCTTGCACCTGAGACCTCACCGTGCCATCAAAGACCTCTGATTGGCCCGTTTCAGGTCCAAAGATCTGAGGCAAACACAATACATGCACATGCTCTTTGTAGCACTCCAGCAACATCTTTCTGATTGTATACTGAAAAGGACAAATACAGGTACCTGTGTGAAGCTGAATTTATGCATTGACTGTCCAATGCCCTTCTCACTGTTTTTCATACAAGCAGATCCTTTGGGGGCATGAAGCACAACAGTCTCTGTATCCTCCAGAACAATACAGCCCTGAAACAAATCAGCCAAGACGCCTTAAACAGCAACAGGGCCGAGGCTCACTCCAGGACAGTGTTATTGTCCGTCTGATGTGAGAAGACGTTTCTGCAATATGCACCCACCTGATCCTCACCACTGTTGAGCTCTTCTTTAGAGAAAGGCCTGACCCGCAAATACACACGCAGTTGCTGCTGTTCCGGGCCATCAATCACTTCACTCTACGCAACACAAAGACAGCAAGGGTTAGTAGATGGGAGGATATATGACTTGTGAGGAGAACTGCTCACTTTAATGACACTGAATTACTAAAAGTCATGATAAGAAAACACAGTGGCAACGTTGGTCAGTATATCTATTGCAGCTGACCAAGTGGGCCTAATGTTAGTAAAGTTATTGAAAACATGTCCTGCACTCCGATCCTAGAGTACCTGTATGGATGCAATGGAGGAGATGCTGGAGAGTTCAGGTAAGGCCTTGTGGCCTGGTTCACATGGCTCACACAAGTCATTGCAGGTCGACTCCATCGCCTCCAGGGTATTTCCCTCATGTGTCAAATCCATTACGGTTGTCATGACTATCTGGGGGGAAAAGGATCTCACAGTCTGGAGTGATAACAATATGAAGAGGTTATGCATTTGTTTGCTGAACTTACCAAGAGCTTTCAATTGGTTTGTCAAACAAACTTGATGGTATTCCAGAAACTAGATGATGGGGTTTACTCAGTGTGTCAGCGTGGTAAGTACACAGAAAGCACAAAAACACACAAACAAAATTAATCCTTAAATCTCATCCACTCAGACAGAGCAAGGGGTTGAGGTGCATACTCTGCCAAACCCACTGTTCCACTTGCAATTGTCCTCTGGTAGGTTACCCAATCCAAACACCCAATTCATTGAACTCGTTAGTGGTCCCACCTGGACCACAGATTTGCTAGCAACACAGTGCATGCACACTTGAGCAATCAAACAGGTGTGGTGTGTCTATGAATAGCTAGGAAAAAACTTTACTTGCCAAGATATAACTGCATAATGGCCTACCCCGGCAACTTACAAAGCTAAATATATTCAGGGCCCATGGACAGTTTATTATTTTGAAGAAAGTTCAAGGATTTAATATATTATATGGCTGAAGTCAATTTTCTAAAATAGTGAAGAAACAAGATCTTACAAGTGACAGGGTCATTTGAGACCCTGTATGCATTAACAATTTATGCAGGGGCAGACCCTGTTCACTTTCTACTGAACTTGCCAACTGTATCCCCAAATCATCCCCTTCCTAAAATAATCTCCAATTATCTTTTTTTCCAGAAAAAAAACAAAACATTTTATCAAAAAGGATGAGGGGGATGATTTGGGCAAATTAAAAAAAAAAACCATCTTTTCGAGATGATGAAATTATGAAACATCCAACACAGGTAGTTATAGACCATGTAGCCCAGGGGTGGGCAATTGTTTTGGCCAAAGGGCCACCTTGGGTTTTAGATTTTGACTAACAGGCCAGGTTTTACCAGTCAACCGGTTTATGCCGGTAAATTGGCAGGTCTCAAACCAGTAACCCCACTTGTTAACATGCAGGTTTAAAAGGGTGGAATTTGAATTTCATGAATTCAACAAATACTGTAGATCAGTCCCATAATCTACAGTAAGTCATCTTGGCTAAATGAGAAATTACTAACTCTGCCAAGGAAGTTATGTTTTGCTCGGCGTGTGTGAGTCTGTGGGTGTGTCTGTCTGTGAGCAACATAACTCGAAAAGTACTGCACGGATTTGGATCAAATTTTCAGACATGTGTATTGGGACAAGAACTGATTCGATTTTGGTGATCGGTGATCCAGAACACCATCTGTGACCACATTGTCTTGGCGGAGGTCTGCGCTCTGACAGCTCAACGGGCCGCATGTGGCCCCCAGGCCTTAGTTTGCCCAGGTATGATGTAGCCTATTTATCACCAGATATTCTAATGTACCAGTATAGGAAATACTCAATTTAATCTTTTGTCCATTACAAATATCTAAATATATAAATGACCTAGAAAAAAAAATATATGCTGAACACAGAACAAATGACTGCACATCGTTGCTATTTGAGATCCATAGCTTTGTAATATTACTGTAAATGCACATTAATGTTAAATGTATGACAAAGGGGCTAGGGTGCTTTGAGACATAAATTAAATTGTGATTGAAGTAAGACCTCTGATTATGCACATTATGCAGGGTTATTAAACATCAGTAAGAATGAATTCTGCAGGGGAAAAAAACAAAAAGCAAAACTGATGGTTGCCACTTCCACCTAAAGTCCACCAAGTGACTTGAAAGAGGCAGATCACTGGGGTCAATCCTGTGGAAACCAGAGATCCTGCTCAAGTACTCTACAGTGTTACCAATTCAATCGGTTCTCCTATCAAAAGTTAGTAAATCAAATGCTCTGCTAATAGAAACAATTCATATGCTTTAAAAAAAAAAAAAAAAAAAAAAAAACACACACACACACACACACACACCCTTTACAACGACTACATTATACCCAAATCTAGAGGCAATTTTCCATCACTTCACACCAGAAAAGTCATTATAAAGACCAAGCAGACATAATCATCCTTTTCAGCTCTTTTATTGTTTTGACAGTTGCAAAACCTGCTTATGCGTCAGCAATTGTGACCTCGACCTCTACGCCAGGCTCAATGCTGATGCTGGTGATCTGCTTGACAATCTCAGATGGACTGTGCAGGTCGATCAGACGCTTGTGGATGCGCATCTGGAATCTATCCCAGGTCTTGGAACCCTCACCACAGGGAGTCTTGCGGGTAGTGATGCGCAGGGTCTGTTGGGATGGAGGGTGGGTTAAGTACAGTAATCTTTACAATTTACAGACACCACTGCATGTTACAGTAACAGATGAAATGTGATTAACTAGTGCAGTTAAGTCTACTTTTAGATGTACGCGTTACACGTATTCATTCCATAAAGGAATTCCATCCCACACTGCATTCAACGGAGGGTGGAAAGTGTTATTTAACAAAGAATGTGTGCTCATTGCGGTAAGTGTGTGCACATTTTCAGTCCTTTACAGAAGTCAACATCATGCTTTATTGTTCTACAATTTAGAGATGTAAAACTTTCAAAAGTTTAAGTGCAAACGTTTTCACAATGCTCCATCCCATCCCACTAATGTAGCACAGTAACAGTGTAATACAGTAATGTCTTTCAAAATAATATCGCTCAATGGTGTGACAAGGAATTGCCCATCATACCTTGGTTGGCATACGAACAGGTCCCTTCACCTTCAGGCTCTTCTCCTTGGCGCCACGGATGAGGTCCGCGCACACTGTTGAGTTCATTAACAACTTCATTAGTTAAATTGCACCGACATATGGGAAACTTTGCCTATATTACAGTAATGGCTCAGAATAGCGTATAGAGTAGTTCATGTGATGAATCATTCAAGATAAATTTATCCTCATGGCCAAAGTAGTAAACTCAAAACTTTTACAAATATTGTGCTTACCCTTCTCCAGCGACTTGACGTTACGGCTGGTCAGAGTGATCCGAATGCGGTGAATGGCCACTTCGGCCTCCACGGGAGCCTTGCCAGTATCCTTGTATGCCTACATTAAAGCAAATTATGCACAATTGATGAGTAACTTACTAAGGGCTAATGATTGACTGCTCTTAATGTAGGGTGGTAAAGAAAACCACTACTTCATCGTAAAAGCCACTTTAGTAACATCATAACATTGGAACACATTCATGAGTAAATCTAATGTTAAAGTTTAGTCTGGTCTCTCCATCAGTAATTGTTACAGACGTAAATACCATGCCCGGGCTATTGGCGGACTAGCTAGTTAGCACGTGTCGATGTTGCATATAGCACTGTAGGAACAGCGATGCATCAATCACGAAAAACCTCCCGCAAGTTCAAGTCTCTTTACATATAACTGAAATAAAATGTGTTAATCTCACCATATTTAAGATTTCCTGACCGACTTATTCGTCAGATTTCGTAGCGAACAGCGGTGAGTCAGGAAGCCGTATATCCAGTCCTCACAGGTCCGATAGAAAGGGCCGTTTAGAGGCCTCGGCTGGCTTATATACACACCATCCGGGTTCTGCACAACCTTTGACATTTTTTCGTCGGCGATTGAGCGTTACGTTTATAACCTAAGCTATATCACCACCTACTGTTTAGTATGCGTATTGACTTCCAGCTTTCCTGCAAGCCTGCATCTGACTGCTTTTACATAGTCTACTCTACACATTGACGTTCAAAACAACTTTACCAACTTTACTTGTCATTCCTGCGTTTATGGTAGCTCAGATAAAAAACATAGCCCTATTAATTTCACAATTGTTTCCATGACATAACATTTCCGGAAACTGTAGGCTTGTTTTGTTTTGTGAGTTAAGAAATATTTATCATAATAAAATGTCAGTGTTGGACAACATCTAGTTATGCCTTGAGTTCAAACTAAAATATTTTATAACATATAATTGGAGCGCCGTTGTTTTGCAGTCTGTCTTGAGGATAATCCACAAACGCGCAAGCCGATGCCTATTTTATTTACAATTTCTACACTTCACATGCTGGCTCCAGCAAATTTTATAATTCTGAAAGGCCAATAACAGTCTGCATTTTCCCTGATCAGACGGAATGAATACATGGCAGAAATAATTGGATAACATTTTCGTCAAAGTGAGAACCCAAACTGGGTTAATATTACTTATTGAATGTCCAAAAGTTGGCTGGCAGCTTGGGGTATGTCTGTGAGGGGCACCTACATGCAGTTCACTTTCACTATGGCCGTAAATCTTTTGACACCAACACAGTTGAATTGACGATGGCGCCAAGATAGAGCGCGCACCTTTGTGACCTGTCTTCACTTTCATCATCCATTGATCCTTACAGCTTTGGACACCTAGACTCGTGCGTAAAAAGGTGCGTTCGGACTCTTGGCGGTTTTTCAAAACTGGTTTAAAGCATTGCAAGATGGACGGCTATGCAACAGATAAACCCATTGTGCCAAGTCCAGTGTGGATCAATTAAAGTCAGGGTTGTAAGTTGCTATCTCAAGAAATAATCAATTGTAATTAGACTAATGCGTAATGCGTAAAATGTTAAACACATTACCAAAATGGCAAACAAAGCACCCCCTTGAAAGTACTAGCATTAAGTAAGTATTACACACATAGGCAAACTTTATAATCCTTCTGTATGTTTATTGAGTTTCAGTACACTGTAGACAGTAACACTGGACTGGAGGCTGCAGCTCTCCTCACATAGCAGCAAAGGTCTAAACACACACCTGGCTCACCCAGCCAACAAATCATCTGTCAAAACACACTTCTGGCTCTCCTTGCCAAAGTCACTTGTCAGAACCCACTCCTGGCTCACCCAGCCAGCCAATAAATAACCGTCTCTTTGGATGATGTCACCGGGAGGAACTCCAGCAGAGACTGCAGCGTTGAGTTCTACCTTACACACTCCCACACAAACACACACACACTCACACTCTCGCACACATAGATATATTTTTATATATATATTTTATATATATATGAATCATACGGCCTATATTCATACAAATACAACAGTAGTTTGTAAAATACATTTAAGTAAAATATACATGATTAGCAACAGAAGTTCATTGTCACAGGATGGCATTACTGAAATATGATGAACATTGAAAACAAAAACATTGATTACAAGTCGACCACGGCAACTGCAACAATGCACCAAGGGTAGCAACTTGATGGCTGGAATGCCATCTGTTTGTTTCCTCTTCTCTCCCACTGTTCTTCGCCATCGGCATCCTCCTTGTCTCCCGCGGCAACCTCTGCCAGCCTCTCTTCCTCCGTCTAAGAGCAGAGGAGAGAGATCCGAGGGCCTCTCTCTGCCCCATCGCCATGGTAATGCAGAGCTACCAAGCAGGCAGATGTGTGAGAGAATGGCGCCAAATTACAGGCAAGTCACAGTACAACAGACACACAAACACGGACGCACACACACACACAAACACACTGACCTTTAGCACAGTTTGAGATTCTTGTGAAATAAAAAAAAGAGATACAAGAGGTCTGTAGCACCTTCAGAAGGTTTAGGAGTGTCCATTAGCAGCTTGATCCAAAACAAGAGATATTGCAGAAGTGTTTTGCATACATCCATTTGCACACACACACACACACACACACACACACACACACACACACACACACACACACACACACACCGGTACCACTGGAACTGAGAGGACGATTTGCTAATGTGTCTGTGTCTCTCATTAAAGAGAAACAGGAAAACAGCCAATGCCAATCAAATCCCAGCTTGCTGTCACTGCAGTGGAACAGCTGGTGGAGGCTTCTGTTGGATTGTAGGAGACATCTGAGGCTCTGCTTGAAAATGATTTGAAACAATAGTCCTTATTAATTAAAATTTTAAAGTACAACAGTGAAATCAGATTAGACTCTTCTGATGCAATGGCATCATCTCTTCAAAAGGCACTCTAATTAATGCACAATTCACAATCATTGATTGATGTGCACCATGTCATTATTCTATGGATGACAATGTGGGCTGTGAGCATGCTGTGAGGAAGCTGTTAGTCCTGTCACACTGACTTCTGAGAGACACAGACAATTTGTGCAAGTAAAGCAAAATGAGTCTAACACTGTAAGAGCTGTACCTGTAAAAAAAAAAATACACACACACACATTTAGCATATAGCATATACTGTACATGCTAACATCCCTCTAGCTAAATATGACATCTAAACCTTTAAGCATTATAAACAAAAAAAATATTTGAGAAAAAAAGGCATTCGATTTTCTGAAAGTGCTATATTGAAAACTGCCCAATATAGAGGCTTATCAAACATTTCATTTCAAATCAACTCTTCTGCAACTGTTCACACACACACACACACACACACACACACACACAAACAACCTCTTCCAGCAGGTTTACAACTAAAATGTTTTTTCGTCTCCCATTTCAGACACTAAAACATCCTGCGACACACAGTGCCTCCACTGGCGGTGTTCTGCTCTAAGCTAAAGAAGTTGGACTGAACTGTGCCAAGATTGTAAGAGAGCTATTGCTGTCTGTCCTGGAGAATGAAGAGGAACAACCAAACAGGACCGTTACGATCAGCCCTACAGTCCTAAAAGCAAACAGGTGTATTATGAAACTTCTGTATTGATTCTGCTTGTCAGTGCAACGGCATTCAGAACGGCGGAGTATGGATTCCTTCAGGAAATGATTCCCTTTTGTGCATAAGACATCTATGTGTGTGTATGTGCGTGTGTCACTTGCTGTCTACGGAAGATATCTGTGCAAAACACTTTAAGTACTGGTTAAAAAAAAAACCTCATTACAGTTTCAGTTGTTGGTGATTTGAAGTAAAATGTCTGTCCTATTTTCCCTTTATTGGTTATGAACGGAAGCAGAACAACGTCCTTTTCGACTAGTCTGAACAGCAGCATCAAGAGAAATGGCCAGAGAGGTCATGAGGAGAGGAAGGCCAAGGGGGAAGGAAAGAGTAGGGATGGAGGGATGGGCTGAGGAGAGGAGAGGAGTGTTGAAGATGGGAAGAGGGCAGGGTCCTGGAAGAAGGTCCACTGCAGCTCTGGGTTTGGTCAGCTTTGGCATTGTAGAAATCGGAACTGTCAATCAAACGCCTGGCTTTCAGTACCAAACAGCTCATGTGTGACTTACTCACATACAAACAGAAAAAAAGCAAAAAGAGAGGAAAAAAACAAACCAAAATGTATTAAATTGGTTAGCTGTGATGAAGCTCACATCACTAAAAGTTCAAAGTGCTACATGGAAACTTCTCTTTAAAAAACAAAACAAAACAAAAAAAAGCTAGAGTCTAGGTTGATTCTATCAGAGAAAAACTTCACTGCAACCACATTCTCTAATCCCGCCCTCCCCTCTCTGGCTGTGAGCCAGCCAGCAGTGGGCCATGCCATCTTAGATGTGGAGAGAACTAGGGGGCAAAACAAGGCATTGTGTGTGAGGCACAAGCTGATATGGGCAAATGTATGATACAGGCTTAAGAAGATGTGTTTATGAACGTCTTTGTGAATAATATCTGATAAAGCATGAAAATAAATCTCTATATATGGTAAATCTGTCATGACGTGTATTACTGGCATCAGGACTGGTAATGTATGTGTAATGTAGGTGTATATAACTATGGAGTGTGTGTGTGTGTATGTGTGTGTGTGTGTGTGTGTGTGTGTGTGTGTGTGTGTGTGTTTGCGCGTGTTACTGGAAAGCCTGATGGAAGCGAGGCAGGGTGGTGGTTGTGCTCAGGCTGGCCGAGTGTGTATGTGCGTGGGTGCTGAGCCCCGGGGTGTAAGTGGAGGAGAGAGTGTGTAGGGGACTGACAGGCTCCACGCCGGGATCCTGGGAGGTGGGAGGGGCCAGCGACAGCCCCTCCTCTGCTGGGTAGGAGAGCCCGAGCGCTGACCCAGCTGCCTGACTGTAGCAGGGGCCGTTGAGGGGCAGGAAGTTGAAAAGCTGGGAGAACTCCAGAGAAGAGGAGCCCAGGGAGTCGCTGGTGGCCGCTGCCGCGCTGCTGATCTTAGGCAGGGGCGTGTCCTCGGAGTGGGAGGGCTCGGAGGGTAAGTGGCCCTGCAGCTCCAGCAGGTAGGTCTCTAGCTCCGCCCTAAGGGGCGGGGGAGGTGAGTAGGAGGCGGGACCCAACGGGTATCTCAGCGTCAGTGGGGGGGAGGTGCCAAACACACCGCCGCTGAGGACGGACAGCTCGTCCTTCACGGCGCCACCGCCCATCTCGCAGGGGGCAGCCGGCAGCTGGCAGGCGATTGGCTCCAGCTCCACCGGCTCGGCCTTGACGGCCAGCAGCAGCTCAGGGGCGTGGCTCTTCTTCACGTGGCGTGTCAGGTGGTCCTTGCGGCCGAAGCGCTGGGCGCAGTACTGGCACAGGAAGTCCTTGCGACCCGTGTGCACCACCATGTGGCGCCGCACGTCCTTGCGCGTGTAGAAGCGACGCTCGCAGTGCTCGCACTGGTGGCGCTTCTCCTTGGCGGCCGAGGAGCTCTTGCCGGCGTGGCCGCGCAGGTGCTCTAGCAGCAGGGCAGTGTTGGGGTATGGCTGGAGGCACACCTGGCACGTCAGGTCACCATTGTGAGCCGCGTGCAGGGCCAGGTGGCGCTTGAAGCCCAGCTTGGTGTTGTAGCTCTTGCCGCACTCTTCGCAGGTGAAGGCCTCCTTGTTGGGGTCGTGCGTGTGGAGGTGGTTCTTCAGGTGGTCCTTGCGGTGAAACATCTTCTCACAGTAAGTGCACTTGTGGGTCTTCTCTGGTGAGTGTGTGGCCATGTGCCTTGGGAGAGAAACAATAAACTCAATGACCCCAGTTTAAACTCAATGACCTCAAGCCTGAACTCCATGTTTTCCAGTATTTTGGACGGCAGTTTTGTTAACAATGACAAATGATTCACATTTGTTGAATTTACAAAGGAGTATTACCATGATTACTATTATTTTTCATCTACTAAATATGAAAACAAAAAAAATGAGTGAGTGGAAGAAGAGAAGGCTTAAGAATGTATCCAATGTAATTCCCTGGCAATACCCAACAAGTCTATGGCAGTATGCCAGCAACCTAAACAATATCTAGACAATGATGTCTGAGATGTATATTATATGTAGACGTTTCAGTCATACCGTAGCAGTTTGTATTTGGACACAAAGGCCTTGGTGCAGTCAGCGTGAGTACAGCTGTACGGTCGCTCGCCAGTGTGGGAGTACGAGTGCACCTTCAGCTTCTCCACGCTGTTGAAGGCTTTCTCACACAGCTGGCATAGAAAGTTCTTCCTCCCCTTGCCCTCCACCCTCCTCTTCCTCACCCTGGCTCGGTCTGTGGTGTGAGGGCAGTCGCCAGGGGTGACTGTGGCCATGGCAACTTAGGGCTGGCTGGCTTGGTGGTCGCATGCACCGTGCCCCAATGCCGAGAGTGTAAGTGACCCTAAACTCTCAACACCGCAAGGAGCCAACGACCTAAAGTGTGGAGGGAGGGGAGAAAAATACAAAGAGGGGAGTAAGGAGCGATAGACATAGCAAAGACATGTATTTATAGAAATAATTAAAAAGAGACAGAAAAATCAAGACAGAAGACAGAAAACAAGACAGAAACATCACCAGGATGAAATGAAACATTGAGGAAAAGGGGAGGATTTACCTTGAGAATTTTGACTGTATATAATGACTGTATATAATTAAAGTTCTTCACTATCACTTTGTGGTTACAGAAAAATTGCTGGAAAAATTACACATAAGCGCACGCAAGGACACTCACATGAAAACAATACAGACACCGGTGAATCATCTGGACCAGGCAACAGTAGGTGAGTTTATGGGTTAATGTTGAATCATATGAATGTCGGGAAAGCCTGGCCAGAAAAGCAGTCCCCCCCCCCCCTCCACACACAAACACACACACATACTAAAGCTCACTGCCTGATGGGGATCACTGTGATGCAATCAGATACATGTTTACACTTATGATAACCAGATGAAATAGAGTATTCTTCACCATTTTGACATTAACAGCTTGATTATAAAGTGCTGTACTTTAAGTTTTTCCCCTAAGTTTCACTTCACTTAAAGCCAGTGTTGGAGTTGACATTTTGGATTAACTTTCACATTTAAGTAAACTGTTAAATTTCAATTTCATTAATATCTATTTATTTTTTATATGATTTTGATACAATTATGCCAAATAGATATTAAACGCCCTTTACAAATGTCAATGTAGAAGAAATAATAGAAAATTATTCACACAAGAGTGTAATTAATATTTCCTATATTGAATACAATTTTCTGCACATACAATAACTACATAAAAAATAACTTATAAGAGTATATTGAAAGACTATTGGATTTTGAACTTTGAACAAAGCCTAACAAAATATGAATCATGCACCAATAATCTGAGCAATTATTTCCCACTAGGCTATATAAATCTGTATAATTCCCTTCACTTTATTCAGTCCTGTATAATTCTGAATTATTGTAAAGGTGTAGCCTACTGATGCATGCAACTTTACAAATAAGTTATTTCAGGTACAGGTCTCAAAATAGTATTTGAACTCATTAACCTAATAAATACTACCAACATCCAAAAACAACAGAATTTACTTTATTCTGACAATTATCTGACATATATGCCTATATTAATATTATTACTGTTTCACAAAAACAGGAAAATGCTTCCAGTGCATTACAGAGCATATTTCTAAAATAACATACAAAATGGTGATTCAAGTCTCATGTCTATGAACAGAAACATATCTAATCTGTCTTTATCTCTAATAATATCTATTTTAATAGATCTTTTAATAGATCTGAACATATATCTCTGCAGAAAAGACAGCAAAGCTTATGGAAAATGGATTTGGGAAGATGTGGAATTTCAAAAGAGGCTCACTTAAAAACTAACACAGCCAACATTTATTATAACCATATTTAATGAGAGGAAATAACTAATTGTTGAAAAATGTGAAGAACCAAACAACCAACAGAAAACAAAGTAGACTGTTAGACTAATTACATGTTAATTAAGTAGATCATTATCTGCTAATAAATGATTACTAGGGGGGAACGGAAGAGCTTTGAAACATACTTAATTTTAATCTTAACTATTCTAGTAGGCTATGTTTACCATCTTAAAAGGTGCAACTGCACAAATAGGCTTCTCAAAATTGCTTCAATGGACATCAAATTGATATTAAAATATTTTTATGAGGATATTTTCTGTAGTTTGTGTAAAGAAAATAAGGCAAACACAAACTATACATTGTTGTCATGATTAATCTTATTTGTCATGTTGCAAATAACTTTCAAAACAGTCTACTAACAACTAAACAACAACTAAACATTTTGTGAGGCAGAGACATCCACAATCCCACCCACTTCCTATCTTCCATTAAAACAGTCAGCCTCAATTAGCCTATGCCAGTTTTACTTCTGATCTTTTAAGAGTAATTTTCCTTAACAAAGTATAGCCTCAGTGGCAGAGATTTATCTAGCCTAGATGGAACCTTGAAATGACAGTGGAACTTCAGTGATCAATGACTATCAGTCCCTTAGCAGAAGGTGGGGGAGATGTGGGTGCCTCTGTCTCTTTAAGAACCCCATATGTCCCATTACTCCTTCAGACCTACATGCTCTATAGCCTACTCTAAGCATATGGAGAAGTTGGAGCAATAAAACTTTATCTAGCCTATAGGCACAATTAACAATCTGATGGAGAGAGAAAGAGGATGACACACACTTCGGGATTATTGCATCTCGTAGCTATCCATTGGCCACTTAATTTGAAATAAACTTCATATAATTTAGAAATCGGTAATTTATCAAATAAACTAAAGGTACCCAAAAGAAACGCCAACAACAGAGAAACTCGGGATGAAACAGAAGCTACTTCAAACCACTGGGAATCCTCTTGCCTACTGTCAAGTTATAGGCTAACACAAAGATTTCACACAGAGATTGTCACTCAACATGAGTGGTCTCACAAGTAGCCAACAACTCCGAATGATCTCGCGCACATGGGAACTTATGCTATCTCTCCTTACCAGATTCTTTGCATCCCTGCAAGCATGCCCTGAGCGATGGCGGCGTGATGCTGACTGTTGGCTATGGCAAATGTATACATTTGTACAAGAGATACTCTTAAAAAGGGTGACAATCACGAAGTACTTTTGTTGCGCCCATGCATGACAAATGGTTATTTACCGACCAATATTCAACGGCGCAACCAACACAAGAACGCCACACAAACCCGCGTCATGAAGGA
This sequence comes from Sardinella longiceps, assembly GCA_027497455.2. Taxonomy (NCBI): domain Eukaryota; kingdom Metazoa; phylum Chordata; class Actinopteri; order Clupeiformes; family Clupeidae; genus Sardinella; species Sardinella longiceps. Next base: position 30,109,095 of record JAODXP020000027.1, read on the forward strand.
ACCGAATTAGAACGCAAACAGCAGCAATTTCAGATCTCACTACATGTCCAGTGGTTTAAAGTTAGAGAACTCCTTGACAGGGAAGCACAGGCTGATGAGCAGTGTCGACAGAGAATGTTTAACATTGCCTAATTAGTTTCCCTACACGTCTCCCTCCATTTTGGTTGTTTATGATATTGACAAGCAACTTCTCCACTTCGATAGCCTACTTCTGGTGTTTTAGCTACATCGCACCTCTTTTAGCCTATCAACTTTACCATAGTCTACTACAATACCGATGACAATAATTTCTGTGATAACGTAACCTCTTATGGTTTTGATTAAAAAATTAATGCACCAACGTTTTAATCTTTAAATGCACTTTTCGAACATGCAAACCTGCTACCATCGATTACAGCATGTTTACAGTCGTTTGGCGTGCACATACATGTCAAAATTAAAGCGGCGTGTTCGCAGCATGCATTTTATAATCATTTTTATAGCATTAAAATGCGCGTGCGTTTGCTTCGGCTACCCTCGTAGCGCGGTTGTTATTATATTCAGATAAAAACTTAAACTAAGCAAGATTTAAAAACTTTTCTTCAACTTTTCACGACTCAGTCGCTTCCCCCGAGTGTTGACATTCGTTTGCATGCAACGTGACTTGACACAAACTAATGACACAATTTATTTTAATTTTCTTTATATTTATGTCTTCCGCTGCTTTTCTCTCTGGTCCTAAACTGGGCGCTGATTAACACAAAGTTTTTTCCCTAGCTCACCCCTCTCTCATAATTTGAATAACCCCGATATTTTAATTCAAGAAGACAGTAACAATTTCGTTAACACACGTCAAACTCACCGCAGAAGCGTTAACATCCTTTCTACGGTGTTTTTCTTGGGTTTCAACTATTTTCCGAATTTTTAATAATTTTTTTCTCATATTTTTTGCTGGACTCGGCGGGCCTGAAAATTGTTTGCTTTCCCCTCTTTCCAGCAGCCATTGTGTGTATGCGCTGCGGTGCACCCAAACATACCTTTGGCCACGCCCACCGTCAGTCCCGCCCTCCTCTTACTTTTGATTTGTGAAACGTCCTGTCATTTTCATATTTTACTGTCACAGATGGTCCCTTTTTAAAATGTTGAATTTTCGGACTCGTTGGTAATTCTGTCAATCGCAGTGACTCTGTTTTACTTTCATTTATAACAATAGGTGGGCTAACAGGCTGTTGCGGACCATTTTATTGGTCCTTAGACATGTCAGTCGACTATGTGGCCGCAACATTGCTCCATCAGAACGCATGCGAGGTTGGTAGGCTAGCTGCTGTCGGTCATCGGTAGGCGTACCCAAGTTCAGCTGTGTAGTGTTTAGGATGACGTTTGATCGGACATGAGGGGTAGGAGAAATGCGATGCAAGAGTGTAGCTGTGTCTATGGAAAGTACGACCTGCGGCTAACGACTGCGACATAGCTAATGCCAGGTGAGCACCACACTGATATTAATATACTAACTATATTGTCAATGAATTACAACCTGGGTAAGTCCTCTTGGACTCTGCTTCACAACAGACGGAGCGAGAAATATTACTAAAAGAACTATGAAACAAACCTTATTGGCTAGTTGTAGCTATCAGCTAACGTTGCAGTTAGCTTACGTTAGGTGTCATAGAATAATGTGCGTGTATGTCCAACACCAGTAAATATGGGACTGGTTATTCACGTCCAATGCAATGTGTCGGATGCACCTCTTTTTTGTTATGCAAGTAGTGCTAGAGCAATTTTGTGGAGTAGCTTCTGCTATGGTTAGCTTGCAAGCTAGCGGTAAACAACCATTCATCCAAACTTTGTTAGCAAGATAGCTGAAGGTCAGAGTCACTTTCTTGTGCAACACTACAACGTTACGTTCCTGAATTGATTGTGGAATATATTCTTCAATCACAGTGTGATTTAATTGCAAATGTTACGTTGCTGCTCCGAGAAGTTTGTTAATTTGTGTAAAACTGTAAGTTTACTCTACTCTGATTATGATGAACGCACTCTGATGTTAGCTAAGTTGTGTTGTGCAACTCTTATGGCACAAAGATCTGAAGACCGGCTGTATTACAGTAGAAGCCTATACTGTGCATAGTCACATATTAGAAGGGTTGACTACTGGACACAGTTAGGAGCGCATGGGTATATCCATGGGCATATGATCTTGACAAAGTAATCACTCATAAATCTTCATAATTATCCATAGAGCGTGTCCAGTTGGCCTGCCCCCTATCTGCCTCACCTCATTCGTCTGGACCTAGATGCTGCCTGCCAGACGATGGCTTCAAGTGCTCGAAAGGCCCGCGATGTCAATCCTTGCCTCGAGGTAAGGGAATGTATACCTTAGCTCTAAATATGGGCCTACATTATAAATTGACTAAAGGGGGATGTCTTACATAATCTTACAAAAGAGTAGGCCTAGATGCTTGAATTCCAAGTAGTTGCTCAGTAAGAAGAATGGGGAATGAGTGGTGGATTGGCATTTTAGTGATGTGAAGTTTGGAACCCAATTATTGACAAATGGAGAGTTGTACTTGCTAAAAAGTAAGCAAGTGTTCATTCATGGAAATGGTTGTTGGGTAACGTTAACTCTTTACTTGGGGTGAGTGCATAAAACATTCATAGCAGCTGTCATAACTTGCTCACAAAGCATTCATGACTATGTCATAAGACATGACTCCACATTCATACTCAACCCTTCATAAATGTAGAAAACAGAATTTCTATATCTTATTACAATAAAGGACCAATGGTGTCAAAGCAGCATTGCCATTTATGTTTGTCACCTGATCACGTCACATCTAAATATTTCATGAATATCTTATGTCTAATTCAAATGTCACTTCCTTATAGGATGTGAAGTACAGTATTCATAACCACTTACTGTACATGAGTTTAACTCGGAGAGGTAAATTTACCCAGAGCTGACCAGTAGTGGTCAACCCTGCTTGATCTGACCAACCTGATTTGTCGTCACTCCACATTTATAAAGTTTTGAGTATGAATATCGAGTCGCGTCATGAAACTTTCATGAATACTTTGTGAACAATTTATGACAGCTGCAATGAATGTGTCATGTACTCACCCATCAAGTAAAGTTGGTATTTGTATGAAGTAAATGATTTTGTTAAATGTGATTTTGATGCATGGACAGATCTTTTTTAGTTTTGTTGTTTTTTTTTTCTAGTGCTTTTCTAGTTTTGATAGGGCTATATTAGGGGCGGGCTAAATAAAAACCATACAAATTAAGAAACAATGTTTTGAGATGTATGGCAATTGTTACCTAATACATAAAGAGTGATAACACCCAGTAGTAATGTTACTCCTTTTGACTAAATGTTTGCCCTCAGCAGAAAAGTTAAAGCACACTATTATTCTATTACTATACTATTCATAATGCAACCACATTGCATTTGCGTGTTTATTATGCCTAACAGACTCCCTAAAATCTTCATATACAGTACCACAACCTCGCATAGTTTATTGCTTACTTTATCTAGTGTATAAATGCAGTAAGAAATAGTAAGAAAACAAATTTGTGAAGGTAAGGTCTAGGTTTTTTTTTTTTTTTTTTTAATGATTATTTTTTTTACAGATGGCATGCAATCACCCAAAAGATGTTGTTAGCAAAGTGAAATACTGGCCAATATTGGCCTGGTCATAACCAGCCCCTCGGCGTATGCTTCTCTTTGTACGAGGGTCTGGGATCTCGGCGGTTGAGAAACAATTGCTTGGTGGAGATGTTTAGATTCAAAACGCTTGGATCAGCCCTTGACTGATAGCCTATAGTATTCTCACACTGCATTCTTTAAGTTTGCTAATTGGTTCGGGTTCGATGCGAACGAGGTCAATGGCTGGAGTCCCAGACCCCCCCAGACTGAGAGGGTGGTCATGACCAGGCTAGGCCAATATTAGCTGTATAACACAATGCACTCACTTGTAATCTGCAAATTGGGCTATCATAGAGCATTCATCTATTTAATTTTCTAATTCATCACACAACTTATATGATATTGTTACCAACAAAAATATTTTTGTGAATGTGTGTGTTTGCAGGAAAGTGATGGTTCCCAGAGCTGTTTGAACAGGAACAACTATGACAAGTCCATGTGCAGTTTCTACTTCCAGAGATACAAAGACTGCAGAAAGTACTGGGTGAGTAAGATTCTATCTAGGCTGTGTGTGAATAGTCTACCCTTGAGCTTCCTTCCAGTGCCCTCTATGGGGAAAAATGTTGCATGTTATGGTTCATGTAATTGTGTTGCTACATTTTACTATTATGAATCATGTTTTTGCTGTATAGATATAGCTTTACGTATGTATAGATTATACAATTTTTGTGGATATTTCATGTACTTACTGTTTGATCTCTGACAGGTTGATTCATTAGCCATTTTAAATAGCTGAGAACAATAGAATTTGGTGCAACGTTGACTGGATTTTTGAAAGCGTAGTTAATGCTAACCATTTCAGTTTAATTTTCCTGTGCCCCCATCAGTAATCGTTAAGGTTTAGTTATAGTCCCCTAACTACAATACTACACACACAGGCAGTTTTAGTGATGGAACCCATTCGTTGATGAGACCATGGTGTCCTGAAATATGGAACATGAAAATATATTTACGCCATATCAACGCAACCTGATGCATACTTATGATATGCGTTACAAACCCATGCAGGGGAGGTCGTGATGGCTGTGTGAGAGCATTATTGTTATAAAGAAATAGAAACAGCAGTATGAACATTTTACCACGACTCTCCTCGTCATATCAGTACATAAGGTATAAATTCGACTTAAGCTGCTTCTTCACTGTTTGGTCTTTGTTGTACTGAATTCTCTTGTTTTACCTATTGACTTCATTGAGTGAAAGGGATGAGTTTTGTTAGCAAGCCTTTTTCCATTTTTCTCTCTCTCACACAAGCACATAGACAAAATTAATTTTAAAAAGACAACTAAAATAAGTGAAGTGTGTGAACTGAAAAAAATTGAAGACATTCATGTTAAAGGAAAACTCTGGCTCTTTTCAATCTAGCAGTTGTAAGAGGGCTTTTCATGCTTTCATAAAGGAGTGCACTCACTAGTTGGCTGATATCATAATCATAGCTAAAAGGAAGTGGTGGCTAACATCAAAATACTATCTGCCCTCTCTGTGTTTGGGATTCTTATATTCCTCGTACGTAAGGGGGCGGGGCAAGCTCCATATATGGGCACATATATACAGTACATTATATATGACTGCATGTACATCTCTACATACAGTATTTATGCCAGCGGTGACCACACTAAAAGGCCCGGGGGCCAATTGCAGCCCTTTGCTATCTTTCATGTTGCCCGCCATGATGTCTAAAAAATGGTAATGATGCCTGTTGTTACATGAATCTAATATTAATATTAGCTATTATTTACTTGTAATTGGTGAAAACTGGTGCTCTTAATTTTACATTGGGCCGTGGCACCTGCAATGGCCTGCAAGCAAAAAGGTTTGCCCACCCCTGATTTATGCCATGGTAGATTTACACCATGCCTTCATCAGGGTACCTTTATACATACCCTACCCTTGACTGGACTGATTGGTACGGTGGTACCTGGTAGTTTAACTCCCTTACTGGTTATATTTGCTACCTGCCCAGTTTGTCTATGTGCACATTAATTGATTGACTGTGGTTCTATTCATGTGTTTACAGCACAATGTGATGATTCAGCGCAGGCGAGAAGGTATAAAGCCAGACATGCCGACAGCAGCGGAACGTGAAGAGATCATCACTGCTCTTGGTGGCAAACCCTACTGAGACCCACAGGAAGAACAAGACGGCTGCAGCCTATAAGCCTACGAGCCTTACCTAGTGAGCACTGCTATGGGCACATGCTCTCTGTGACTTTGGAGACGCTATGCTAAGAGCACAGCACATTTCAGTTGGTTTGGGGTGTGCTTGTGGACCACTGGTAATGCATAAAAGTGTGAATGCTGCACATCTGAATGTAGGAGAGACGTGTGCTCTGAAGAGGCGTGTGTGCTACTTGTCGCAAGGACATTGCGCAGTTCCATCATGGGTGCTTGCCTTTGAAGGGTTGTCATAAAACATTTAGTGACGGTGCTGTGAAATGGTGTTTCTGATTCAGTGGTGTTTCTGATACAACCACCTGTGTGTGTTTGTCATTGTGTACAATATTTACATATATTTAAATATAAATAATGGATGACATGGACTTGTATGGAATGACACTGTAACTGTACATTGATGCTACTGGGGGGATTCTGAAAAAGATGATACCACTTCAGTGAAGTATTATACATGCAATGTCCAAGTCCCTTGGGGAACAGAGGAGGACCAGGTCCTGGTAAACCAGATGTGGCCTTGTTGGTGCCAACATCACCATATTGGTGGCTTTACAAAAGATCCTAAATAAACTGAATAGAATACATCAGCTTCTAGTTGTTCATTTGTTATATGAGTGGCAAACCTGGGTAAGTTAAGCCTTCGGTAGTATAGTAAACCAGCTATCATTGCTCTCTTAACTAAAAAAAAAGTGCTCTGCTAGGAGGTTTACCACATAGTCTAGATCATAGGTTCTCAAAGTGCGGCCTGAGAGCCAGTGGCGGCCCGCTATAACATCTGATAATATCTGTAAAACTGTTAAAACTGTACATAGCTTTGAAAGAATGAATCTCTGTTTAGTGTTTATCTGCATCTATAGGTATTTATTCACTGCAGTACATATAAACTGTAGAGATGCAACCTGGTCATTATAATGATTACAAATGGATTTTTTTCTTTTTCCCCTTGCCCTTTTGACAGCCCTCGGTTCAATGCTGGGTCCCTAAATTGACCCTCACTTATCAAAACTTTGAGAACCCTTGCTTTAGATTAATTTACCCAGGTTTACCACATAACCACTTACCTGGAATATCCCCTGTTATGGGTATGAAGTTCAAATCTGATTTGTATTGGCTCTGAACTTTAAGTAAAACCCCAAAACCTGATATTTTGTTGGCAGCTTTTCTACACAGTACACAATAGACTGTAATAATTTGACTGACCTCCCCTATCTGGGGACCTTTGGTGGGTTAATGTGGGACAGTTGTGGGTAAAACTGAATTGGTTTGTGAAAGGGTGTGAGTCCATTTAATTGCCATAAGATACAAAACCAAATATTGTTTCTGTATGACTATTAACTGTTACATTTTCTATTAAGACTAAGGCCGTTGCAGCAGAAAGAAAGGTTGGCAATCTGGAAGACATGAATGACGTGCCATGGCAATGTCAAACTGCTGTAGTTCATAGTTTTGGCACAAGGGGGTGCTGCAGTATTTCAGCAAATCACTGCTCTTATGTCCTCAGACATGGAAAAGACTAATTATGCCTGCTGTAAAATCTGTTATCACAGCATTCATAAATGTTTACCCACACTTTACACCATCTTATGTTCATTATACATTTACCTATCAGCATTCCTGCCAAATACACACTCACTAATAAACTCATTGCTGGGTGCAGTTGTATAGTCTATGCCTATGAACACCCCCCTGCCATAGCATAGATGTCTGATTTTGAATTGAAAATGAAATGAACAGCTAAACCTTTAGGACTTCCTGTTATTCTTGTCATTGAACTCCTAATGTTCTCTCTGAGTACATTCCCTGCCCGATTAAAACGGAGGGATTGCCCACCCGCAGGAGTAGGCAATGATCGCCCAGCATGAAGTAGTATTATGCCATCCAGCCAGTACATTATGGCTCTGTAAGGGCATGGGCTAGACAAAACAATTTCAAGGGCTGTTTCACACTAGGCAGGTATCTATCTCACTCGCAGTGGGCATGGATGTGTAAGTTAAACACTTAGATGAAAGGATGGCTTGATGAGGATGTTTTATGAGACCTGAATGGTCAACAGAAAAAAAAAAGAAAAAAAATGAAAAAAAGTATACAAAAGACAAAAATAATTACTTTCAAGAACGATTATTACAGTATAAAGAATACAAACATTGATATTAAAAGATGTTATTACATTATTACAAAGAGGTATTCTAACAAAAAAATTAAAAATGTAATAATGACATTATAGTGCAGCTGTGGATAAGGCTCCTTTGTAGAACAAAAAATGAAATATCTGGACAGTGCATATGGTTGCAATTCCTCCTTCATTATATCTATATTAGTCTTTCAGTATTTTGATCTGATAATCAGTCTCCCTCTCTGCACAATCCATTTGTTCACTGGTAAGTGCTCTTTCTTCAGGATCATTCGATCTTCTTACTGCGACCTTTGAATTCTGCCATGAAGTCAAACGCTCCCAGATACTGGCCCAGCAACACACCAAGCTTTATGGGTAAAATGCTGAGAATCCACAAGCAGAGAAAACATTCAGAAGTTGTCAGTTAGTCAGTTAGATACACTGTTATATAAATTATATGACATTGTGTAGTCGACAAAACAATAAGGATAGAGTACAAACATAATACTGTTTAAAACACATTATATTGTGTAAAAATATAAAAGTGTGTGTGTGTGTGTGTGTGTGTGTGTGTGTGTGTGTGTGTTATATTGTGTGGCTTCAGGGCAAGTGTGGAAGGTCAGGTGACTCACTTCTTCAGTGCAATGACGAGGTAAACGCTTCGGGGCATGTAGAGATACACCTGGTCCCTCTGAATGGCGTCTACAATCTTCCTGACCACATAATCTGGCTGCAGAATGGGCATCAGTCTGGGCCACCTGAAACACACAGGACCCTCATCAAACACTCTCTACTTCCAGAACATTCCATTCTAACTAGACCGTCTGAAACAACACTAACAGTTCAAATGCTATCATGCAGGTCCATCAATTAAATCACTAACTTTAGACTGGCAGTAAATGCTGATAACAAACAGACCATAATAACAAGAGCACACACACACACACACACACACACACACACACACACACCAAAACAGACTTTACCTTCAAACAGACTTTTTCACTTCAAAACAAAATTCAAAGCCCATGAATTTCTTTTAGAGCAATCACTGCCAAGTCTACAGAGTTACAATTAATCCTCAGAGGAAGGTCTGCTGAACATTGACGCTAGCTGTTTTTATAATGATGACATCATTTTCATCTGATCACAAGCGTCAAAGGAGATGAAAGATCTTTTTCTGATAAACTTTTTTACCTTCTCAGTCTGCAAAGTTTTCATAAATTACAAATCAGGCTGTTGTGCTGTTATGTTCAATATGGTGTGTTTAGAACCATTATTTATAATACATAATTTCTGTTTCAAACATAATTTCCTGATACTACAAATTTACACGCTATGCCAAATATGATTTCATATACATTATTCACATCAACTATACATCACAACAATTTCCCTCATTCAAGCCCCTGATCTTTCACTTAAACACGTTTAATTTATGGAGTCAAAAACTCGATTCACAGGTGGCCATTCTGGACCATCTATCCTAAAATCACCTGTGTCTTGAAATCTGGTTTGTTTCTTAGTTAAGCACTTGTCTCCAGTCTAAATTTAGACATCTCTGTGCTCTGGGAAATCTAAAGAAAGGTCAAATAAATTATACACTAACTATCACGACACACATGCTTTCGCACTCTCTCTCTCACACACACACACACACACACACACACAGTCACCTCCTTCACACACAACCACCGAGATAGGAGTTGACGTGGGAGACGTGTCTTAGGGCAGGAGGAGCCCTCGACCTGTCTAGCTGTCAGTCACAATTCCTCCATCCTTCTGGCCCTGCCCGTCTCCAACCCTGTCTGGGGGTGTCTTCCCTGCTGTCACACCTGAGACTAGCCTGACCCTCTAAGGAGACTGGGCACCCCTGTGTGCCCTCAGACCCGACTCCTGTTCCTCCATATTACCAATGATATGACATGGAAAGCAAGTCTACCTGTTCTCCTGTCCAAACATCGCAAATCAACAGCCATGCTAAGGGTCCAAGAGGTTTTGTGACACAATTCTCTCACAAACAGGAGTAATGAAGTATTATAATAAAAATCTACAGTACAACACCTACAATCATTTGGCTCTTTGGTATATTTTTGCTAATGTAATTGTGGATCTATTACATGAAAAAATCTTCCAACATTCACATAAACCTCACAGAGTAGCCATCTGCAATGACCTCCTGCAGTGTGAAAATTTTTAATGTGAAAAGCTTTAATTGCTTGACCCACATGTCAGCAAAACACCAAATTGTCCCTCAGTAATCACCTTTTCTCAAATGTCAGTGCAAGATGTCTTCTGTAATGAATTGACATAATGACTTCTGTGTTCCTCACTGGGCACAATGTTTTGTGTTTGACATACGGGTTTAAAGGGATGTGTGTCCACACCTAAGTCAAATAATTAGCACAAGTAACTGCTGTGCATTTAAGAGGAATGCTGGATGTGGCAGGCAAATGTCATTGGAAGCTGGTTGAGGGCAAGTTCATAATTCTATCTAATGCTTTCAGTCTACTGTGTGTAATGTGTGATAAACCAGGGGAGGTTATTTTATAGTGCAGTGAATAAATAAATAAATAAATAAATAAATAAATGATATTGGAAAGACTTGGCTGGAAACTAAATCAATACATGGTATTACTATCCTAGAGTTGTATTTGTTGCAAGGTGGTGGTGAGGTGCATTATAGTTGCCTATCTGGCCCGCAGCCTAAAAGCAAATGTCTGTATATCTGATGCATCCTGCTAGGGAAGACAATTCCAACAGTCAGCAAATCTAAATCTAACATTTTCCCATTGGTACCACTCAAGAGCAACAAGGTACTTTTTGCAAGGTAATAGAAAATACATTATTGTATTGTGTTCAAGGTAGAAAACAGAAGCACCATGCCATCATGTATTTTCTAACGCTAGGGCTGTATATCTTTCCAAAAATCATCATGCTTCTCACTATCCTCCGATGATACTGGCCAACACTCTGGTATCACTACATTAAGTTTACGTAAGAATTGCTATGAGAAGTGATTTAAAAGTCACAATATAACCAACTCACCAGGAGGAATTACAATAACAGGGGTATTTAAAATAATAATAATAATAATAATTATAAACCGAGAGAAAAAAATGAGCCTTATCCACCACATTAGATATGGCAATCATACCACTTCCTTAAAAGGCTCACAAGAAAACAAAGCAAGATTGTGTCAAACATCTTTTTGGGGCCACAGTTCTCTACTGCTTTGTACCAAGCCACACTTTCAAACTTCCTTTTGTTGGCCTTTCTGACTGTGAGAAAAGCATGCATACGCTACGTGCACAAACAGACTCATAGTGAGTAGCCATTGGGAATTACTTTGTATTGGCTCCATCAAACATGCCCGTGTTGATGAAAAATGGACAGACTATTGTGGTCTTCACTCCATCTGCTCCGGTGGCCAGTAGCTCCAGGGCCATGGACTCAGCAAACCCCACTGCAGCGAACTTGCTAGCACAGTAGTCTATAAACACACAGGAAAAAAACAAGCCATGTGAGGCACTGGGCATGTGTGTTAATGGGGTCTGTCTCGGTGAAAGGAGTGTGAATGGGAGAATATGGTAGCCTACCTGCTAGTGCATTAACTCCAATTAGTCCAGCAGAACTGGCAATGCTAACAAGGTGACCATGGTTACCCGCAATCATTGCTGGGAGAAACGCCTTGTAGGTCTTTATTTAACAAAAACATACACATAGAATTATTAGGTTTTTTTTTTTACTAAATTTAACAAGTAATACACAGAGAATAATCACCTTCAGTTATTTGCCAAGTCAATGCCACACTACAGACACAATTTAATTAAAGGCTATAATAATTACTGTGTAGTCAGTCGGTTAATTATGCAGCTAAATAAAATGGTTTTGTTTGTTGTTTGTTTTGTTTAGTGAAGAGGCAGTAAAATTACAATGCTGTTATTAACGTATACTATAAAATTAAATTAACATTTTTTCATGCTTACCCAGAAGTGTGCCATGCTGTTAACCTCAACTGTCTTCTCTATTAGGGTATCGGGAGACTCTAGAAACTTCTTTCCCGTCACAATACCCGCATTGTTGATCAGAATTGTCACATCGCCCACTTCTCTTTTCACCTGTTGAATCCAGACAGATCACACTGAAGTTTATACACATAGGCTACACATAACAGATTATGCAAACACACACACACACACGCACACACACACACACACACACGCACACACACACACACTGCTGCATATCCATTCTGAAATGACCTCATTCTGACCCTAAACTTTGACCAGGGTCATTGAAGGTATGCTTTTATCTTTTCCCCTGTGGGCAAGGCTTGTTCAAACACATGGACAATTCAATGTGCTTCATATCAACAGAAATAAAGAGTAGTATTAAATAAAAGCACAAATGTGCTTTTCATCAGAAAGTGCATTTGAAATGTCAACAGATTGCTTGCAAAATGACCACACCAGGGCAACCAAAAAAAAGTGACCTGAAAATTAGTACCAAAGCTGACCTGGGCCGGGTTCCCCAATAACGCTCACTCTTAGCCCACTAAGAAGACTCCAAAGATATATTTTACCAAAGTTGTTTACTTTTCTGAGTGTGTTCCCCAAACTATCTCTAATTAGAGTCTTCTTAGCTAAGTTGTTCTTTTAACAATCTCTTAGGATGCCAAATCCATGTTTTTGGCATTGATTGTTGTCATTTGGCTTCCTTTGAGCATGCGTGAAAATGTCTTTTCAGGGATTAAGGTGCAGCTATCAATAATAAATATGCAAATAAAAATATCATTATTGTGTCAAAATGAGGTGTGTATGTGGCATGTTTACATTATCGAAGGGTTGAAAAGCAAAGCAACTTAATGAATTTTGATGATTTTTCATTTATGCAAAATAAAACACAAAATGCAAGGAAACCAATTCAGATGTTCCTTGGCAGTAAGTGTGTTAAGGAACAGGCTAGGAACTACTTAGCGATAAGAATGTTTTGGGGAACTGGGCCCTGATTTTTTAGTGGTAAAAATCTGATTTAGTCACAGTGTTCCTGTTTCGTTGAGATCTTTTATCAACTGTAACAAAGTTAGTCAATAATATTAGGGTGCACACTCTTGGAGGTGCTGCTAGGCGAGGTTAACTTATAGAATTTAGCGCACACTCATGTCTTCTTCCTCTTTAGTTTATTTTCACCAACGTTTCGGCCGTGGCCTTTGTCAAGGTTTCAATATCAACTCTAACAAAAACACTATTATTCCTTTACTTGCAACTCTTTTGTGTCAAGAAGAGTGCCAATCCTAATGATTCCTCCTTTCCAATCAAATAAAATGGCTTTAGTTTCAGACATATCCAGAAGACAAGAGACACTAGGTCCCTCCCAAGAGTGTGTCCCCTACATTGACACTGTAGATGCTTTGGATTAGTTTACGGACATGACTGTTCTCTGAATTATGCTATTTGACATCTCCTGCTATGACAGTCAAACTCTGTAGAAATGATAAACAAAAGCTCAGCTAAGTGGTGAAGGTGCCCTGTGCTTTGTGGGTACTTTAGGAGCTGGCTAAACACCTAAACATCTCTGAGCAGAGAGAATGTCTGTAGGTTGGAGTCTGGGGGTGAACTGGGTGAAGTGCTGAAGTAAACCGCCTGCAATCATCTGAGCCTCAACATTCCTGCACAAAGCTTAAGTTGATGGGGGTGGGCAAGGCAATGACTAATCAAGAAGGTTGGAATGGGATGTTGGTGTACCAGACTAAGCATAGTTCTCTGTGGTTTTCACAGTCTTCATTCCATGCTTATCCCAGTACAATTGAAGGTCAGAGATTAGCTTGTTTCTGCTTGTGAAGGCAAGTGTTTTGGTAGCATAGTTGTTGATGTCTTTTCAGTTTTTGATATTTTGACGGAAGATCTTTTAAGGGAAATGCAGACTTAAATACGAACACCTGAATACAGAAATTATCCAAGCTCCTTCAACGCTCTCCTGTTTCTGTAGCATCGACAAGTCTCTGTATGCTGTTTTGTTTAACTAGTCCTTGTCCACAATTGTGTCTTTCTAACTGCCTCATTGCATGCTACCCCCCACTCTTCTCTTCTGAGTCTACATTCAACTGCCACTAAGCTCCACATTCTCCTTGGCTCATTACCTGTCTATTGTGTAGAGAACCTCATTTAGAGCATTCAAATTCTCATGGATTTGTCTTGTGCTCTCACAGACCAACAACCATATGGCTCAAACAGAGCCTGCTGAAATCTATTTGCTCTTAACTCCTCAGCCAGACATAATTACTATTTGATGGACTCTTCTACCCACCCACAAGCTCCAGAAACCAGATACAAGCATTGCCTCAGGTGCACTTAAAAACACAAACGGCGGTTGGTCTGTGTCTGTGGATATTATTCACAAGGTGGGTGATTACACAGCAAACAGTGCTGGAAAATGGGTGTGGTCCCCCTAGGCAACAAGGATATTATCAACTGTTATGCAAAGATGATGGACAAAGGAGTGCTCATCTAAGTTGTTTTCTAGCATAGGGTTTCACATTGTGTTTTGTTTTGTTTAGTTTGGCAACAGCAGTGTCAGGCGGAAATAAGCCCACGGGGCTAAGGGGCGTTGTAAGACATGACTGTGTGGCAGATAAAGACAGAGAAAATGAATTAGAAAAAGAAGTGTTTTTCTCACCTGGTCGGCTACTCGGTAGACCTCTGCACGATCGCTGCAGTCACAGACATAGGTGTTGGCCCTGACTTTGTGCTGCTCCATGACCAGACGAGCCGTCTCCTTGATCCCATCCTGGTTGATGTCCCAGAGCACCAGCCTGGAACCCAGCTTGGCAAAGTTCAGGGCCAGGAGTCGGCCAAGGCCACTCCCTGCTCCCGTGATCAGAACCGTCTCTCCAGCCACACTTTTCCGCCGGGCTGGAACAAATAGCCGGAACAATGTCTCCAGGTTGTAGAACAGGGACATGCAGAGAACCTGCAGCGTCTCCAACAGGAAATTCATCCTGGAGAATTTATGGAGTCCTGATGGGCACAAATCAAGGTTCGGGTTACTGTCTGTCTGTCTGTATACTGTGTGTGTGTGTGTGTGTGTGTGTGTGTGTGTGTGTGTGTGTGTGTGTGTGTGTGTGTTTGTCTTGTGTCATGTGAAAATCAGTTTTAGTTCCACACATTGCTGTCATTATAATCTAGTATATTTTGACATTTGTTGACGACTGGTATCCTAGTACAACACCTCTATGGTGTACATTCACAAGGAGGCATGTAGTGTAGCCTACAGTCAGGGCCGGATTAATGTATGGTTTTTATGGGCGGGGGCCCAGGGTCCATCAATTTCAAGGGGTCCTTTCTGCCCCAGCATTACTTAAGACGAAAATTAATATTGAACAATTATTTATTCTCCTAAAGTTATCTGAAATATGAGCATAAAGGAACACGTGAATATGAGAATGCAACCTCAGCATGGGACATCAGATAAGATGTGTTTCCCCCTCCCAAATGAGTTGGTTTGGTCCGATCGTCTTTTTGGAGCGGTAGAATCAAATAGTCGCTTGACAAGGCTCACGGAGCTCTTCAATCTGGCATGATAGGCTCACGAATTCGAGGTCATTCAAAACATAGGCTACATCATATGATTGACAATGGATTCAACTAAAATATGTTTAGGCTAAGCCTAATCATATGCCATATTAAGGCTTGTAAATATAGATTTGCGTGATGGTTTGGTTGCGTGATGCTTTTGAGGTTTGATCATTGGCGCACAGCTCTCTCCACTCGCTCACACACTGCTCAAGTTGAATTTGGACTTTGACACTGACAGAATACAGAATAGGCCCATATCCAAAGCCTATAATCAGAAAATAAATCTGCGCGGTGCGTACACTCGGACATGCTTAAACACAGCCTAAAGAAGGATGTTCGGAAAGTTCTGTTATAGAGATAGCCTATACTGTATATGCGACAGCTACAATTATACAATTATGCTGCTCAGGACTTAAATCCAACTGCAACGACCAATTTGTCAAATGAGAATGTAAGAATTAAAAACATTATCATGTAGGTTCGAGGGATTCTTTCCCAATAATTTAAGTTAGTTAATAGCGCAATCCCGCGCTATTTCAGACAGAGAGTGATTTCAAAGACAAAAACAAAGCTCCCATACTTCATTCTATTTATTAACTACGAATCTGATTGGAGGTTTTCACCTCTAATGTTGGTCAATGATATTTTTTTCTGGATGCTGGTAGACGTCGCGCACACATGACATGAGATCCACAACGCACCTCCTGCCGCCTTTCATTGTCAACCCATCGGTCCTATATTGACTTGCCTGAAATAACGGTGAAATACCAGTCAAGACCACAAAAATGTATTGTATACCATATAGTGTGCGTGATCGTTCTCACACACAGTGCATCCATGCACGATCCGCACGAGGCCATAGCTCAAAATCTCCTTGCGTTTTGCTTTACATATCGGTCTGCTCACTTATCCGCCTATTTGCGAACCCACCCGCTTTAAACGAAAATGAAAGCGTTCCAGGAGCAGTTTGTGGTTCATTCTGTCACCGTGAAACGATTCGGAAGAGACAGTCATTCTTAATAATTTCACCAAGCATTACAATTATATGTCAACAAGGGAATAATTGTGATTGCCTTCTTAAAACATTTTTTCTAGGCTACTGGTTGGAGGAGCTTTTGGAAAGCCACTTCTCACAGCAATGGGAAATAGGTCTCTAGCTATTGGGAGTAGGCCTATACACTTTTTTAAAACGGTATAAATGGTAATGCAAAATTATAAACCATATAGGCCAACTTAGACTAGCCTATAGGCCTATAATAGATATCTGCTGCTTACAATAGTTTTCTTGGGTTTTCTCAAGTGCTCACAAGAAAATGACAAAATAGAATGTCTCTTAGGTGTCATATTTATTGGCCTTGAAATTTCAATATTAAAAATACGCATATACTCAGGGTTCGAGTTAGGTGGGAGCCAGTGGGAGCTGAGCTCCCATAGAGAGAGGTCTGGCTCCCATGAAAGCAGCAAACTCAAACATCTGTGGGGGCTCTGACAATACAATAGTATAATATTTTACTGACAAATAAAGTTATCATAAGCGGGGATCAAACCGAGCTATGGGAGGTGGAACCTTTTTATGGAGTTGCGAGCGCGCTAAGCGCTTGTTACAGGGGTGTTTTTGATCATCTTTTCTTTTTGTGTTATTGCCTTATTGGCATGCTGTTATTATGTTCTCTGATGATAAAGGGGCACGGTATGCTTGCGCAGTTGCAATGTATAGGTTGTAAACATAAATCAATGTCTTAATTGATTGTAAACCATGATTTGGTTGTGACCGATAGTTACCGTGCGTAACAGTCGGGGTTTGCCTCTGACGCGAGAGGATCTAATGATGGTATGTTATATTGCCTAGTTTGTGGGCCTTGCCCCTGATTATTTTCAGTTTGATCAGTGTTTTGTTTGTTTAGTTTGTTTGTTAATTTGTTATGTTATGCACCCCGCCGGTGGCATAATATAAAATAAAAGAAAGACGTCTGCATTATTCCGTTTCCATGCCTTGAGTCTACCACCCGCCGGACACACTCCGTTACAATGCCACTGAAAATGTGGCCGCTTGCTTGTTTCGGTTTCAGCCTACTTCAATAAAGCCAAACATAGGCCTACTGTAGCTCCAGATAGTAAGATAATGCGCGGCTCTCCCTAGGTCAACCTCTCTCCTAGATATTGCTTTAACCAGGCTATTCCGATCATGCTGCGCATGATGTAAACTTTATTGAGGATTTCGCGCAAGTAGCATATTCACCGAAATTAATAAGTGCCAGTTCACCGTTATGCATAACATTCAGCCAGAGGTCCGGGAGAGAGAGATAGAGAGAGACATTGTCAACTTCTCACATTGTAAGGTCAGTGCTTGCTTCCCATTACATTCAAAAGTCCGCAAAGCCTTTACCGAACTCATGCGCAGTTGCGCAGACTGGAGAACGAAAAAAAAAAAAAACATCCCATACACCCCCCCCCCCCCCCTGCATATACTATCAAGCTATGGGGGGCCCATCGAAAAAATGTGCCCAGGGTCCTTTGACATGTTAATCCGGCCCTGCCTACAGTTCTGAGTAAACTTATTAGAGTTTCAGACTGCCCAGTAGCTCTCTCTCTCTCTCTCTCTCTCTCTCTTCACACACAGAGAGAGAGAGAGAGAGACCAGAAGAAAAATAGATTTCTTGGGTAGGCTATGTTTAAGGTGACACTTAAAAGGTTAGCGATATTGTAAAAAAAAGTTGTATAATAACGCTGCTCCATTAATATGGCCTGGACTATTAGGCAATGTTACACAATATGGCACTAATCGCACCATTTCGAAGGGTCGGTCATAACAGCGTAATAAGCATAGCCCACGGCATTGCTCTTCTTTTCTCGGGAAATTACTTACCTCTTACGTATTCGTTTCACCAAGATGCATCAAGGGGGCCGCGAGATACTGAAGCTGAGGCTCGAGCGTAAGCTATCATTTATATCTACGGCGGGCTTCACAACCTTCGGACTTCTTCTTCACTATAACCTACTATGTTTACATAAGTCAAAGTTCAGCTCTGTGAATGGCTAACGGGACAGGATGTGAAAGGCGTGGTCTTGCGTTAACCACTTACGTTCCTGAAACTTTTAGGCTACTATGATGTCCATACGAATATCAGGCTTCTTCTTTCTGAAGAGCAGACTGCATGAGTCGTCGATGTTTGGTCTTGACCCTATATGACTGGCCGTTTCAGAAAGAAAAGGTCACGAGTGACTGAAGTGACTATTGGTGGGTGCCGCTCAATGGCACTTTTCACCCTCATGCAAATGAACTCTGCCCTAGTGCAATGCGTCATGGGTACATTAGCCTAAAGGGCTCCCTTTCTCTGGATAGGCATTAGGATTGCCTTCCATGAAAAATAAAAAATATTTTATTTATAAAATAAATATTTTGTATAAAAATAAATAATGATTAATAATTATGATAATGTCATTAAGGACAGCAACTATATTATTATTATTATTATTATTATTATTATTATTATTATTATTATTATTAGCCTACTACTACTAGGCTTACTACTACTAGGCCTACTAGGCCTTCTAGGCTACTACCTATTGGCGAGGTCATGTAGCCTACCTGCCATATTTGGTCTGGATTAGTTCCAAAGGCATTACAGACTGTTGGGCTGACAATATTTAGCTTACTCAAAACTGTTCTATTGGCCTATTAATAGCCTCTGGAAACCCAAAAGTGGCCCCTTCCTTCAACCTTCGTGTCCATCCAAAATTTAGGCTACTACTAGTGTGTTAAGTCTTTCCATTTCTACTGACAATAACAATAGACTTGAGCAAATGAATCTCTCTGCATATTCCAAAAATGATCAAGACTTGAACAGGTCTGTAACCTATTGGTGGAGTACAAGCCCATTGCAACCCATTTCTGAATCCCTAAAAACCCACATCCTTCTATCAGGCCTGTGGTGGCATAGCCCATAATAGTGTCTGCATGGCCAAGGTTAAACTATGGGAATTCACTTTCTTTGGCATTCATAAATAACTACAACTTAAACCATCATTTTTGGTTTATGTACAGTAGGAGCTTTTGTCATTTGACTCTCTGGCTACAGTACTTCACATACTGTGTTAGTGAAGAATTTAAATTAATTATTAATTCAATCAGTCAATAAATTAGTCAACCACTCGAGTTAACTAAAATTTCATACTAGCTACTGTATATGCTCCTAGAAATGGAAGTCAATCATGACAAACAGAGGAGTAGCCTACACTGGCACTGATGCTGTGCCTGTGCTGATGATGGTGATCATTTTAAAGGGGAAATCCGGTGTAATGTAGCCTGGGAATTCCCATGCTCCTTTGCTCGCTTATTTCATTTCACTCTGCAGAGGAGCATGGTGACTATGGGCGTTTTTCTCGCTTACTTTCGGTATCCAATCGCAGAACAAAAAGGGATTTGTAGGCCCTCGATTGCATTTTACGTCACGTGGGGGCTCTGGTATTGGCTCCGAGGTATGTACAGATGCTATGATAGACATTCGTAGCGCCCAATAAACGGCTATGGACAATTGTAAACGATGCTTCCGCTACGAGAAATGCAATAGGTAGGTCCCCAGACTAAATATCACTTGTGATTTTAGTTTGGCATTCGCCAGGCTAGGAGTAATGAGGACCCAAAGTATATTGCAACATCATAAAAAGTTGGAATGTTTCCCGGGGAGCAGAGTTTTGATAGACCACTTGCTAGTTGTAGCTTCCAGGGGCACCCATCTACGTGTAGGTGGTAGATATCTATCTTTACAGTTACTAAGTCTTCAATGCCTCGTTTTAAATGTTGGAACTGTCATTAAAGTCTGACAACAAAGTCTGAGGCTATTTTGAGTCTTTCTATGGTTTAAAACAACGATTTGGCCACTAACACCTACCTGCTACAACTACCAAGCCGCCTTCTTTGGGCTGCACAAACATATCAAAAATCTGCTCCCCAGCAAACGTTCCAAATTTTTATGATGTTGCAACATACTTTGTCTTATACTTTTGCTTTTACTCTTTAGATTTCTCCTTTAACATCAGTTGTTTGTCTGTTTTTAAAACGTATCAGTATCACAGGTGAAAGCAGTCAGTGTTATGGCTGAGAACTATTGGCTTGGATCTATAGCTGAGCAATCAGCCCTAATGTAAGTTCATGCAACATGATTTTCACTTTATTTATAGCTGGATGCAGCCCTGCACAAAGTCTTGAGAGAATTTTTGTAAGTCCTCATAAGTGACAAACTCGGCTATTACTCACCCGCTATGCTGGTTTGAAGGAGATGTCTGACAGAATATAGAACGTGTCGTATTTAACAGATTTAGAGGGCCGAGAGCATTCAGTGCCATGGAACAGTCTGATGCTCATGCAGTGAAGTCAAGTTGTCAGTATGCACCAGTCCTTTATGTCACCAGTCTTGCCCTGAACCAATCCTGAGGGCTTGAGAGTGATTAAGCCAATCAGCTGCAGCAGATGATGAGTACATTAAGATGAAGTGGGATAAGATAGAGCCCAGTTCCAGTTCCTGAAATGAAGGACTATAGTTTATGAGAAGGCTGTAAGAGACACAAAGAACTATGGGGAATTTTTCCATGGATATCCTTTAAGTAGCCTATAGATTTGTTGATCAGAGTTTACCAGACGTTCAATAGCTAATCTACTGCAGTGGGTCTTTCATGTATTTTTAAAGCTGAGTAAACAACTGCATGCACAGCCTTTATTAAATTTTTAATTATTCAAGTGTTTGCTGTGGGCTATGAGTTTATACAGCAAGTGTTTGGAGAAACAGTTGTGATTGTCTGCTGGATTTTACTGATGCATTAAGGTTGTGAAAGACTAACCTTCCTGTGTTGCAGTGCAACTGATGGGATGAATGTGGTTACCACATATCCGCTTTTGAGAGAAAATGACGGATCAGATAAAGCTTGATAAGTGCTTATGACACTGGCCTTTAGCCCTCACATCTGTAACTCAGCACAACACTCTCCTTGTCCATATGAAGTCATGTGACCTTTTACCTAGTGCAAGCTCTCTATCACACACACATACACACACACACACACACACACACACACACAAACATGCACTCACTTTATTCATAAGGATTCTGTGGTATGATAATACTCACTAAGTTCATCTGAAGTCAAGAATAATTTAACCTTTCACCTAGTAAAGTCTCTTCATTATACACACACACACACACACACACACACACACACACACACACTTTATTCTTAAGGAAATGCCTATGACTATTAAAGAGAGTTAGACAGCTCATAAAATTTTCATAAAAGATCATTACACAGTTTAAAGGAATAGAGTCAATGTATTCATTTATTTTCCACCTCCCCCAGAGTAAAACACTTGAGTTTTACCTTTCCTCGGTTTATCCAGACGCTGTCTGACAGTAGTGTTTTTAGCTTCAGGTTAGGTTAGCATATCATTGAACCAAGATTCAAGATTCAATACTTTATTGCCATCTTGAATCTTGGTTCAATGATATGCTAACCTAACCTGAAGCTAAAAAAAAAAGCTAAACCAAATGGAGCATCTTGCTTAAAAGTGTCTTGCGTATTTTTCCTATTTCAAACTTGACCCAAGGTATAGGCTACAAGACTGACATGTGGAAATGTGTCAGTTTCCTATCCAGTGACATAGCCTAGAACTTCACTCTCATTCCAGCATAATAATCAAGCTGTGCAAACAGTTCACTATACCAAGTAGATAAAACCACTATTAATTGATATTTATGCTTGAGTATAGTCTACTTCTATGTCATATCGGTTTAGGAAACCACATTTCATTTTCTGCCAGTCTTAGTACATCTCATTAGTACAGAAGTGTCAAGTTTT
Organism: Sardinella longiceps; assembly: GCA_027497455.2. Classification (NCBI taxonomy): domain Eukaryota; kingdom Metazoa; phylum Chordata; class Actinopteri; order Clupeiformes; family Clupeidae; genus Sardinella; species Sardinella longiceps. The sequence goes on from JAODXP020000027.1 coordinate 30,131,486, forward strand.
AAAAGATGCTAATGAGAGGCTACGGATCTGTTTAGTATAGTTCAATTATATATGCTAACCTGAACACTATAGTCAGACAGAGATAACGGTTGGATCAACTAAGGAAAGGTAAAACTCATTTACTGTAGCTCAACTATAAGGAGAGGAGAGATAAAACTCAAAACTCAAGGGAGGTGAAAATTTGTAAATTGGTTGTCACAGTGCATGTCAAACTTCAGTGCTAAACTACTAAAAAAAAAACAAGAAAGAAACTCTTGTGTAAGCGCAACGAAAACGACTTTTGTTCAGGACGAGCATATAAAAGTTAATTTGGCTGATGTGTTGTGATTTGTATTGCTAAATCTCTTGCACTCATTGTGCCATGCAGTATAAGTTTATGGTGTATCACCTTGATTGTATTCTGACCTGACTGATGACGCTGGCACATAAATACAAAGGTTTTTTTTTTTGCTTCCAAAAAATAAAAGATCAAGTGTGACACCATGACGTCACGATGTCTCATAAATCCCATGATGTCGGCAAGTGAGGCCGGGGGTCCAGTAGGAGCTGGAGTGTGAATAATGACGTGAGAGGGGCTATTGATTATTGCTTCACACACAGCAGTCGGGGCTTTTGTCCTGCCTCCTCATAATTGTGGCGCCAATCTCCTGCATTCCATTTGTGACCCTTTTAAAGTCAAGAGTATGTCGATCATGCAGTTACACTGTTACACTCACACCACAGCGTCTAACTGCACTCCCTCTCTGTAGCCATTACTTGTCTTTGATGAGTTGGGAGGAGAGATGAAAGAGACGTGGCTGTGGCAGAAGATGCAGAGAGAGAGAGAGAGAGAGAGAGAGAGAGAGAGAGGAGGGAGAGAGAGAGAGAATAGGAGGGGGAAGAGTAAAGTAGATGTTGCTCTCCACCCCATTAACTCTAAATAGAGCTTTGAGCACCCACCCAGAAACCTGTGACAAATGCTGGGAGACTTTGATGGAGAATCCCATCACGGCATGTTAATTCACAAGAGTCACGATCAGCATGTGCATTTAAACCACTTTATTTCATCTGTACAGTTATGGATTCAGACAGGAGACACACAAATAAATAAAAAAAAAGAGACATATGAATATAAAAGAAGCATTGTGAACCTGCAACCACAAACTAGATTGAACTCTGTGCCATTAACAATCATGAGGGCTCTGTACAGTCAGGCAGGGCGGACTACAATGGGCAGCCTTGTGGGATTATGTGTAAAAAGTCTGACAGTTGCATTGTGTGCTTTTCAGACTGTGGAATAATCGCAGTGATACTGTTGTCAGGGTAACAATAATGCTGGCTCTTAATTGGCAGCTTCATTAAATGGGGTTTGTTTGTCCTTTGGATTTCATGTGTTTCAATTCGGCTAAACAAGCAGCAGTTAGGGAGAGAGTTTCTGGGCCAGATAGATAATAAACTGGGCAAAGAGTGTGTTTTGTGTGTGTGTGTGTGTGTGTGTGTGTGTGTGTGTGTGTGTATATTGTGCATGTGTCGGTGAACATACATGCCCATGTGTATGCTTGCCTATGCATGTGTACACCTGCTCACATGCGCATGTCTTGAGTCTCAGCGGATGGAGTGATGAAGGGAAGGTGGGCAAAAGAGAAGAAGAGAGGACTAGGACCAGCAGACCAGGACCAGGACCAAGCAGAACAGGACTAAACCCAGAGCAGATACAGTGTGTATGTGTGTGTGTGTGTGTGTGTGTGTGTGTGTGTGTGTGTGTGTGTGTGTGTGTGTGATTTGAGGGGGTGGGGGGCAAACAGAAGAAGATGTCTCACTCAGTCGATACGATTCAGTCTGTAGGCAGCTCAATATCCCATGAATCCCCCGTACCTCTTCTCCATCTCCGGCTCGTGCTCTTCTCCCCCCGCCTCCTCCTCGGCCGCAGCCTCCTCCTCCTCCGCCCCCTCCTCAGCCCCTGCGGAGCGGCGCATGAAGCCCCCGTAGCGCTTGCTCTCCTCCAGCCACTCAGGCCAGCCCACCCGCCGCATGAAGCCGCCGTAGCGCTTGTGCAGGGGCCGAGCGACCCCTCCGCTCACTGAGTCATACGCCCCTGCCCTCCGCATGAAACCCCCATAGCGCTTGGGCATTGCGCCGCCGTCGCTGCCCAGCTCGTTCTCCACCGCCCCGCCCTTGGCGGCTAACAGCTCCCTCAGCACGCTGAGAGCCTCGGCCGCCGCCGCCACTGCGCCCTTCTCGCCAGCGTCGCCCCGCTCAGTGCGGAACGTCAGGATTTCTCGCCCGTGGTCGACGTCGTCATCGATGACATCAGCAGGCGACAGGCCGTACGTCTCATCGCTCTTCTTCATGAAGCCGCCGTAGCGTTTCATGAAACCGCCGTAACGCTTCATAAAGCCGCCGTACCGCTTCATGAAGCCGCCGTACTTCTTGGCCAGCTGGTGGAGCGGCGCGGAGTCCTGGGGTTCTGTGTCGGTGGGCAGGTCCTCGCTGAGGGTGGCGGCGACCGTGGCACTGGCACTGGAGCTCTGCAGGAGGTCTCGGCACGGCCCCCACGAGCTGCCGCCAGTGAAGTCTGCCTCACACTGCCACATGCACATCTGGAGGGGAGAGCACACAGCACAACACAACACAACACACAACACCACACAACACAGCACGCAACACCACACAACACAGCACACAACACCACACAAGAGGCCCATGAAAATGAGAGTCATTACGACTGATGCTGTGCCTTGCTGTTTTTCAGGCTGTGGTTATGATCTGACCATACACACATCACTGTGCACATCAAAGGCTTTTAAAGCCCCGGCTGCTCTCATTTATGACACACGCGCACACACACACACACACACACACACACATACACAGATGCTTTAATAGAGGCACACACACATTGCTTTCACTCTCTCCTTCTCTCTCACTTGTGTGTGTGTGTGTGTGTGTGTGTGTGTGTGTGTGTGTGTGTGTGTGTGTGTGTGTGTGTGTGTGTGTGAGAGAGAGAGAGAGAGAGAGAGAGAGAGAGAGAGAGAGACACACACTCACACACAGAGAGAGAGAGAGAGAGAGGAACGTAAATCCTCTTTCATTGTAGTGTTTTAAAGCACTCGGAAGGAACCCTGGGACCCCAAATATATGCAATTACAGTCATTTAGTGCATTGGACAGGATGCAGAGAGTAGTGGACAGCAGAGTGTTTTGACATACGAGCATTCAAGCAACATGTGTGTGTGTGTGTGTGTGTGTGTGTGTGTGCGCGCGTGTGTGAACGAGTAAGCGTGGATGTGTTGAACATGTGTTAAATCTACCCTGTGCTTAGCACTTTTATGTTGTATATTACTGCAGCCTGCTGGCACAAAGTAGAATTGAAGAGATTCTCTCTCTCTCTCTCTCTCTCTCTCTCTCTCTCTCTCTCTCTCTCTCTCTCTCTCTCTCTCTCTCTCTCTGTCTCTCGCTCACACACAAACAAACGCACGCATGCACACACACACACACACACACACACACACACACACACACACACACACACACACACACACACACACACACACACACACACACACACACACACACTACTGGGGCTACCACATTAAAATATCAAATTGGAGTTTATGCACAGATCAAAGCATCAACAAAATGACTCACGTTGCCTGACACCAAGTCACATTTGATCATTTGATTTATGCTGATATCAGCACCCTGTTTCATATTTAAATTAGTTTACTTTCAATGCAACATAGACATTATGGCTATTCTGATTTTCTATTCTGTGTGATAAGATGGCTCTGTGTGCATCAACTAATTTTATTCTGGGCTGTCTCTCTTTGGAAAAAAATCCTTTTTTGTAAAAGCAATCTTTAATCTACTTTGAAATACTTTAATACAATTAAAGACACTATAGCACTATAATATACATTTTACATATTATACGATTATTAATTTAGTAAAATTTGGTGATTGCATACTGGTGAGATGAAATGTCTTTTAAAATGAATAGTTCTAGCCGCTATTCTGCGGCACTGAGACTCACTAAATAGTGTGAATTTTACAGGACATTTCGAATTTATTTTTGTATCTTTAAATTTTAGTCACAAAGAAAAACGTGACCACGAAGAATTACTTTTTGGATAAAAATGATAGTAATGATAAATGATGGTAGTTTTTCACATTGTGGCTAAGGAGACTGTCATGCGTCACCGCACTGTGCGCTAAAAACAACATTATTTTACGCACAGCCTCCACCACCACCGATAACACATGAACTGGTAGGTAGTTAACCATAGTTGCGCAGAATTTAATGATTTTATTTCAGTCTTAAGATAGGGTTTTGATAGTACTTACTGTTGGGTTGATGTCCGATTTTCGGAATCTCTCCTGCACTGCGCAGAACGCACAATCAGTGCCACAGTCCGCTTGAGCCGTGAGCGCCAGATATGCGCTTAGGATAGTTAGACAACAGAAGTTGACCGGTAACGCCATTAAGCTAAGAGCATAACAAAAAACAAACATTTTAGAATACATACCACAGTTGAAGAGTTTCATTATCCTGAACAACAACTACATTCAAACAAGGTACGTTATTTTTCGACACGCTTTTGCATGGAAGATAACTGTCTTGTTATGCTGAAATCATCATGAAATCACCATGTGAAACACTCGATTCTACTTTGGGATACTCACTCTCTGTTATAGGTGCGATTTGACCAGTGTCCTAACTTCTGCTGCGCTCTGATCTGGGTTTCCTCTTGCGCACGAAAGACTCTAGATCCCCAAGCTCAACAAGCCGAAGTGTGCGCGTTGAAGGGGAGTGTGGATGTTAGTCTGAAAGAGAGAAAGATGGAACAGCCTCTCAACCGCTGTCAGCGTTTAAATTGCGCTTGAGTCTCGGCAGCTTTGCGCGGCAGTCGGCTCTACGTTACATCAGAGCACGTTTACGCACGACCTTACTGTCTTGTGTGCACGCAGCCTCATCTTAAAAAGCAACGACATCTAGCGCGGGTGTGATTCCCTCTCGTCCGAGGAAAGTTACAACTGACGTTAAATGACGCACACTGAACTCACGGGGGTGGGAGGTGTCCGAGACCTGAAGAAAATATGGTAATAGGAGGTCAGGCAGAAATTTCACTTGCGTCTGTCATAAACTTTGTTTCGATCATTTAGTGTTTCAAGACGCTTTTAGCTTCTCATGACAGGTTCAGGCACTGAACAAAAGCATTGCATCATATCCATACACAGGTGAAGCCTGCTCCAGCTTCATATGGTCACATCTTGCCACATACTTATAAGCATAATCAGAGAGAATTCACAGCAAGTGCTGATTGAGAATAAAGGCAAGAAGAGAAGTTATCATTTCCATCCCTTTGATGGAAGCGCCTTTTGTGCCATTTCTTCTATGGAGGCTAAACAAAGGCCCAAGATAAAAGTATCATAATTGTGAATAGAACATGACAAAGCATCTCTCTCTCTCTCTCTCTCTCTCTCTCTCTCTCTCTCTCTCTCTCTCTCTCTCTACACACACACACACACACACACACACACACACACACACACACACTTTCTCAAACTTTTTGTATTTGCTGTAAGAGATGTGTTAGCTGTGAATTTTGTGATGTGTGATGCCGAATAAGATGTTTAAAAAAGACATCTGGAACATGTTTGTTGATGGAAGATTGTTGTTGTGGTATTACATTTTAAATTGGGATACGGTCCATAAACCCTATGAAGAGACAGATAAACTTTGAGAGGTGGGAGAATTGCATTTACTGGTGTTGAGCAACCACTACATCCCTTATGATGGGCTTGTATAGCCAACGTTTGTGTTGCACCTACAGATCTTTGGTGCTCTCTCTGGACAGTATGAGTGACTACTAGAGCCTCTCAAACACTCATAATGTGCTCTGCACTCCCACTAACATCACCAAAACCCCAGCCTACACAAGCTAAAGATAGGCACAGAGTTCCTGGTTATTTAGGTGCATCACACACCTTCATCTAGCTTATCTTCATTTAGCCTGGTCTCTTTCATCCAAATGTGCTAACATGGGAAGAAGCATGCCATCCCAATGGACTTGGCTTGTCTTTAGTCTTATCTGATGGCTAGTATGGGTCATCCTGCTGTGTGGTAATTGCTGGCCGTTGTAGCAGTGAAGCCCATGTGAGGAGTTCCAAGTGTACTGTTTTCTGTGTTGCCAGCCCTCTTCAATACAATCAAGCACAAGCACGCTTCACTTTCAGCACGAGAGTGCCATGTCATGAAACGATCGTACTTCCAAGTGCCCACACAGAGATGTGATCAGCGATCATTTTCACTAGTGTTTCTCTTGGCCTTGTTGCAGTATTTCTGGAAAAAGGAATTCAAAGTAACCATTTGAATGCCCAATGCACAGTGAGAACACAATTTTTCAATTAGTGCGCATTTAAATCAATATTGGTGCAGCTCTTTTATGCCCAAGACAAATTTCACTTTAAAGAGACAAATAAAGATAATGTTACAGTAAACTTAAATTGTAAGTAAATTGTATTTGACTGACTGTTTCAGAAGCATCCTAATCTAAGATTTGAGTTTAGGCCATTATACAACCTTTACATGTATGTACAACATTATGTCATTATACACTGTACAACACATGTTATTATGCTATTTGCTATAGCTGATAATCCTGTATCTGTGAACCTTTTTTATAGACTATCTTGGAACATGAGAAAAAGGGGATAAAGAAATAGATGCACATTTTGATTGTGCTTGTAAATATTTAATGTTTAGGAATGTAAAGTAAAAAAAAACATAGCAAAAAATGATGTGTTATATTTTATTTTGTAAACAAAATAATACAAAAAGAGGTACAGTGAGTAGAATACTACTGATAGAAAAGGAGTTTAAATTCTTTCTACATGGCTCATTGTAAAGTAGCATATCATAGATTTACAGTTGATACATCATTATGAATTATGTTTAATGAACATTTTTGACCAATCATAAATTATACATTTCTAGATTTCACAAAACATGAGTTGTATTGCCTATGATACATTAATTTAAAGAAAAACAAAAACACAGAAAACAGAGAAAGCCTTTAACAGAACCTTTTGCACTACATTAGATGTTAGCTATAGATTTGAATGAGATCAGTGCAGAAATTACAGATAAACAAACTCAAGTAGAAGAGGAGAACATTTCTGAATCATTGTTGTGAATATTGAGCATTTTAAAAACAAGATTTTTTATGATTCATTTGCCAAATGTAGGCTATTCCATTAAAAGACATGTAGACCACATTATGTAGTCAAAATGACAATAACACTGCATTATGTGGGATGATAAAAAAAATTGCTAGAGGGAATTTTACCTGGGAAGTGGGTGTCAACATTAAAAAAATTGTTTTCATTTTCTGTATCTGTTTATGTTCCATCTCCACAAGTGGTTTATGCTTGTGACTTGGTCAGAAATATAAGTGTTGGTGCATATTTCCCCAAGGAACGGCCATTTACCATCTTGATTTATCCAACCTGTAGAAACAAATATAGCTCAGGTGCCTATAAAAAGATAGATGTCAACCATAAGAATCAGAGGAAGAAATCCTAGTGTGTGAGTTGGGGACAAGAAGTGGGTAAAGAAAAGAGTGTGCAAGTGTGAGAGTGTGTGTTGAACCAAAGCAGAGCAGGTGAAGGTGATTCTATGTTAGTCCAGCCCTTGCTGTTTCTGTAATGGGAGAGTGAGGCTCCTGCAGAGTGCCCAGGGCCCACACACACACACACACACACGCACGCGCGCGCACACACACACACACACACACTTATATGAACACACACACACACACACACACACTTATATGAACACACTCACAAACACCCTCATCCACTGACGCTTACATTCTCCCACAAAAGCTCTCTCTCTCTCTCTCTTTCTTTCACACACACACACACACACACACACACACACACACACACGCATACAAACACTGTCCCACACACACCCACATTACATACCTCATAAATTCTCATTACTACATCAGTAGTGCACATCTACAGGCTTTGCATGCAGCTTTTGCTGTAATATCCAAATTAACGACTAGAACATATCGCATGCAATTACAACACGTCATGCTTTAGCGTATTATAACTATGGGGGGCATAACCATCACAAGGATGGACCATTAAAAACCAACCCTCATCCTCTTCATCCTCATGATTGATTTAGAAGCCCTCTGTTTCCTACACACACCATTCCTCATCTTCGTCATCCTGTGCTAGTGACTATTGTCTCCGACTTCACTGCAGTGTACCATAGGAGCTGTGGACCTTTACCTTGTTCCCCAAGCCTCGCCATCTGTTGGCTACTTGCTGCAAGGCTCATACAATGTCTTGAAGTCCAGTGATGGGGATAATTGGCACTGGTGCCCGAGGACTGCAGTCTAAGTCTGCTCCTCCAGCCGCAGGCTCCACTCCGCCAGACACAAATCTAAGAGGCGAGCTGTTTTTCTCTCACATTTTACCTATGACAACTACAGTATTCTGTATTCTAAGTATGGGGGGGGGGGGTTACATTTCAAAACATGTGAAAGCTATAGTTTTAGCTTATCACCTGTAGGAGAACAACTTGTCTTTTCATGTGTTTATGCAAAAACATTTTCACTGCCTTATGACTTGGATTTAGAAAAGGATGTTTCTTACAGTCCAGGGAATGGAAGTTTAGTGCAGCAATATAAATGTTTACTATCATCCTACTGTATGTCCTCTATATAGAAGCCTGTCACTATACTGCAGAGGTGAGCGGAAACATTTAGAATGAAAAATAATATTTTCAACACTGTTGTTCTTGTGAAACGCTGTAGATTGTCCATGTTACAGTGTGAGATGGAGAGAAGGCAGCTGGTAATTCACTCCCAAGTCAAGGACTAAATAGGCTCTGTGAGTGTCTGTCTCCTTCTCCTCTCCAACTCAGCACAAACTCACCTCTGCTGTGAAAAATCATTTCTATACCTGCTTCACAAACACCGTCAATATGTTATGTAGCACAACTTTTAGCATTTATTGTATAGCCCTAAACATTTTATTAGCTGATATTATTCCATGCTTCTATCCTGTGCCTGGTCGAGTGCAGTGTGTAGGGTGTGTATGTTGCCTGTGTGTGCAGTGCACCTGTTTGGGAGTTCAACAGACAGAGAGCATGTCATCATGTTCTGATTGGTCATGATTATGGTTATTATAGTAATTATGATTATTATGATCCTGAGGAGAAATCACTTACAATCAGCAGCATCCCTGTGACCTTATTAGAGACTCTCTCTCTCTCTCTCTCTCTCTCTCTCTCTCTCTCTCTCTCTCTCTCTCTCTCTCTCTGTGTGTGTGTGCCTCCCTGCTATTTTGTCTGTATCTGAATACCTTTGTTAGAGTGAGTATTTGCCTATCTGAAAAGCAGATAGAAAGGAAGAAAGAAAAAGAAACGAGACTGAAAGGCTGCAGACAGTGAAAGAGAGAGAGAGCTCACTGATGGAATATGTTAAACAATGACACACGTAATCATCTTTAAAGGGGTGGATATCTGGCATTTCTCTGGAGTGCTGTGTGCTTTGATGTGCATCACTGAATACAACTGAAAAAGCTACTCTTATAAATACACACAATTTAACACAACGGTGCACACAACACAATGCAAGGTGCGCACATGCACTCACTCACACACACGCACACACACACACGCGCCCGCGCACACACGTACACACACACACACACACAATCTTAAAAGTGATTTATTGAACCTGTACTCAAGTGAAATGGGAAATCCTTTAACCTTTTACTCTACTCTATAGTGATAATAGTGTTGCCAGTCAAAAATGGCTGCTCCTGTCCAATCCCCGATGAGCACATGAGCCTGAAGAAGACCCTGGGGACTGATGACTGATACAGGGGGTGTCACTGCTTCACTCCACTCAGGTGACAAATGTAAGACCTGAGGACATCCTTACACAGTGTGAACTCAATAAAAAGACCTCTACTGGTCACATGCAAGTCTAGTGTGTGTGTGTGTGTGTGTGTGTGTGTGTGTGAGTGAGTGAGTGATATGTAAGAGCTATATGTTGAGTAGTTTTAGTAAATAGATATGAATATAATAAATAAGCTAAATAGTTAGAAAAAGTTCAGATGTAAAAAACAAGTTTGATGCTGCAGGTATAAGAAAAGAATACTTCGCTCATGTCCCAACTCACATATACTGTACGTCTACACTTAAAGTAGGTATCACAGGTATTTAAAGGACAAACTATAAACTGTAAGTTTCAGTGAGAAGAAGCTGATGGAGAAAATGGAGGGTCTGAAACGGAGGGCTGAGATTGATAGAAACAGAAAGGCACTAAGGCCTGATATTGACTTTTCACTGAAGTGCCTCAGCTGAATGAATAGAACCAACTGTGTGTGTGTGTGTGTGTGTGTGTGTGTGTGTGTGTGTGTGTGTGTGTGTGTGTGTGTGTGTGTGTGTGTGTGAAAGAGAGAATGAGCAGTAATGTCTCTCCCTGTGTGTGTGTGTGTGTGTGTGTGTGTGTGTGTGTGTGTGTGTGTGTGTGCAGGTGAGTGTTGCTAAGGTGTGCAAACTGTGTGCAAACACTGCACTGGCTGTTTAAATGATCTTATCTTTCACACATACAAATAGTTTCATAAACTTTAATGTAAACACATACAGAGAGAGAGAGAGAGAGAGAGAGAGAGAGAGAGAGAGAGAGAGAGAGAGGCAGACAGAGATAGACAGACAGACACAGACACAACTGCATGCACTCATCACTGACACTGTAATTAACCTGGTACATAAAGAGGAGCTCTTCAGCAACAACAAGCAAGCAAACAAACAAACAGGTATAAAAAGCCCTGTTAGACCAGAGCCTGTGAAGAGGCTGATGGCATATGGGTTAGAGGACACAAGACACCCACACACACACACACACACACATGTGCATGCACATTCACACACTCTCTCTCTCTCACACACACACACACACACACACACACACAACCACACACACACAGACTCGCTATACACCGATACAGACACCCCTCCTTTTGACATTTTGCTTTCACTCAGTCCATTGCTGCTGAAATCAATAGTCTAGTCATTTCTGTCTTTGAGCTCATACAGAGCGAGGGAATAGGAGAGGGAGATGGAGATAAAGAAAGCTGTCTGTCATGGATAAGTGTACTTGGAGGTGTGTGTGCGTGCGTGTGTGTGTGTGTGTGTGTACCTGCGTGTGTGTGTGTGTGTGTGTGCTCCCTGAGTGGCCCTGTAGGTGTGCACTCGTGCATGTGTTTGAAACACAAAACACCTTTTATTGCCTCTCATGATAGTCCTCTGTGTCCTGGGCTGAGTTGACAAAACCTTAAGCACTGGCCTGAGGTCCCCTCTCTGTAAGAGCTATTGATTTACACCAAAGTGGATTATCACCCCCACAACTGCTCCAAACACACATCTATCATTAGTTCTTGTTTTATAAAGAAAA
>JAODXP020000027.1:30143049-30205348 GCA_027497455.2 Sardinella longiceps
ATATAGATATTTCAATTCACAGTAACAGCTGCATACAAGTGTTTCACAGTCACAGGTAGGTTTGTTGCACAAACCAAGCCAAGGATGAGCTTGCACAGAAACACTCTGCATGCTTCAAGCTTGCCAACCTTCTCTACCATGGATAGTTTTGTTATATTCCATTGATCAATGCAGTATGATCAGCCTCTCTGGCCTGAGGTTTAATTAACATACTTCATTTTGTTCACTTTATTTGCATTTCTCACATTTAGCCCCAAACCCTTCCAACAAAACCTCAAATTCCACATAATAATTTGCATCATTCAAGTAGCCTACCACAACTTTTACTTGTGTTACGGAAGTGGTAAATGTCCTCCTCCTCCAATGCACCCTTGATATTACTGCTACTACTACTTCTCTCTCTGTTGATGTGCTGTGCCATTTTTGTCTGAATTGTGCTGAAAAATTGTATTGTGCTTGGCACTGTTGCTCTAAGCATTTGTTGTTCTTCAGTTAAGACCAGCATGATCAATGTCTAGCTGCAGGATAAGTCCTTTCACTTTGCCACTTTTGTTTTGTTTGGTTTTGTTGAGACCGTTAAACCCTTTTGTCCCATAAAACATCACTGACACTTCCTGTATTTCTTTTTCTTGTCTAAGTTTAATTGTGTGTAAGTTTGGTTGAGCATTATCAATACTGAAGTTATGGGCTCATTTGTCCTGATTTGTCTTGCTCACAGCTGTGTTGTCATGTGAATGGTGGCAAGCAGCACTGATTCATCTTCTCCAGTCATTGTCATCTTCATCGTCATCTTCATCTACATACACAGCATTCCCCCTCTAATATTCCAAGAGTATCCTTATGGACTCAATAAAGAGTGTTGAGCCTGTGGCCCCGGAACCTAAGGTATTCTCTGCCTGCCTGCATAGGTTACTGTTTTATAGAGCAGCCATGTTAGGCCTTGTAATCTCTCCCCCCACAGCCCTCTTCACTGTTCCCTACTGAAGTTCTGACGCTGCTCCTCCCCTCATTGCTCGACTCGAGCGAGAAAAAAGAGATTTTACTGACGTGTCTTTTGTTATGCCTGTCATGCTGGTTGTGTGTCTTCAGCTGTCGCTTAATTGAAGCCTTGCTGTTCCATTTTCTCAGAACTTTATCTAATGATAATGGTGCATGATGTACACCCACATACATGCACGCACACACACACACACACACACATGCACACACACAAAGCCCTACCAAGTTCCTTTCAGGACTTTTTGTTTTGTAGAATGATGTTTTAATTGCTACCTATAAGACAACAGAAATGAGTTGCATACGGAACAGTCAATACTTCACTGTCAAACTCAAAATGAAATGATTTTGAGGAGGTATTTTAGATGAGTATTTTAATGAAGTTAATTGTATTACGTCCATTTGAGGCACCTTGTCTGTGTGTGTGTGTGTGTGTGTGTGCGTGTGTGTATGTGTGTTGTATTTCTACCTGCTTTATCTTCTGTTGCTCTGAGTAACATTCTCTTAGACAGGTCTAATTAAAACAGCAGCTGTAATCTGTTCTAATCCAACGTAATGCTGACTTGTTTGATTGGCACATAACAGCAATTTATAATTAAGTAACAACATCTTTCTTGATTACCTTTATCGGTGTGTGTATGTGAGTGTGTGTATGTGTGTGTGCGTGGCTGTATGTGTCTGAGTCACTGCTGTGTATCATAATTTTCTGCATGATGTTCTCACACCCCGTCCCCTCTCAGTCATTTGTTAGGCCTCATGAATATAATGTAGCTGGACGGGACCATTTTGGGAGAAATTTGCTTACTTCTGTCTAGGCCTGAGCAGTGAGCACTATCCATCAGTAGCAGGTCCAATCTCATAACTCAACCACCCCCTCCCCCAACACACACACACACACACACACACACACACACACACACCTCACTGTCAATCTGTCGCCGTCTGGCTGTCTGAGTGGGTGTCTTTCGCTCAATTTTGGGAACTTCCTTTTGGCAGCATCCATTATCAAACTGAAAGACTCCGAATGGAGTAATTTTGAAAAATATATCATAAATTTCTCGAGGATGTGCATGTTTATATGCATTAATGTCAATCCTCATGCTATATGAGGAAATGCATGTGTGCAGTTATATGTTCAAATGTAGGTCACAAGGCACTTTGACATGACAGTTACTGAAAAGAGCACCTGTTCGCACAAGAGACATTGGAAATCTTTTGTCGGCTGAAATGACAACTGTGAAGATAAGAGCTGCATTTGCAGGGCCATAAAGCTCACAGCATTCACATACTCATCTGTTGAGATTGCTGCTTTGGAAAGGAAAACGTCTGAGATTCAAGTGCATTTCAAAATGAAATGTGCTGCTTGTGAATCTCATCTTGACCATTTTCCTCAACTCTAAGAGGTCTGTGTGCACATATGTGTGTGTGCCTGTGTCTGTGTGTCTTTGTGTGTGTGTGTGTGTGTGTGTGCATGTAGCCTATATGTGAGAGAGTACTGTATACATGTATATACATAAATGTGTTTGTGTGTATGCGCTTTGTTCTATTGAGTGCCAATTTGTGCAATCTGTGCCTGTGTTTGCATGTTTGTGTGTGCTGTGTGCGCAATAGAGGGTGTTTGTTTATTGTGATGTTGAATTACCAGGTCATGAGTGCTAACCTGCAATTTCAAGAAGCAATCAGTCTTTCAGGAATAGCCTCTCCAATACATAGGCCTAACAAAAAGTGTGGTTGTGAATGTGTATGTAGGCTATCTAGAGAGGGAAGAAGCTATTGCACACCTAACCTACAGTACATGCCTTCCTAACTGACTAGACTATTTCCACAAACACAAAACCCTGAATGAGAATTCTGAAATGCACACACTGTTACATGATACAAGTTTTAAGGTTTGGATTTCTAAAACAATTCTGTCAAAAAGATGGAGCTTCACTAATAGGCCTACTGTTATGTGGTTGGATGAGTTCAAGTTATCCATTAAAATGTAATGATGCTAAAAGTTAATTAATAAATTGCCTGGGCTCCTAATGATATTTTTAATCTAAAAAGTTGAAAAGTCTTTCATCACATCTCTTAAGCAATAAGATCACATTAAGTTAATCTAATGAAACTCTTAAACTGAAGGCATTGGACAGGATAAGATTATGAAAGATTTCTGAGATTAAGTCCGATATATCAGTGCAAGTGTTATTGTGATATAAAGTAGTATGAGTTTTGATGTTTGAAGATCTGAGGTAACCGATCTTACTGATCTCTAGTTGGGCACTCTTATTTTTTTTTTATTATCATTATCAATTACCATCATTAGGCTATTACAGGGAGAGGTTTATGTTTTCCCCACTTAAAACTTAATTCATACTATCCAAAACTCTCCACAGGCGAATAATAGCCTATGAGTACGTACAATAGCAGATCATTATAAGGTTTTACATCAACAATGTAAACTTATCACAGACACAGATAGGCCTATTTTGTTTTGATTGACTATATTAGGCTTACTATGCTCATTGACTTAAGAGTTCTATGTTGTGGTCTTAAAACATAAAATGAAGACGTAAAATCCCATAAGCCTATAAATTCCACATTGTTTGGTGTGCCCAGCCTTTTATCCATAAAGGGCTTTCAGATCCTAAGTCAGAATGAGTGGGCGAATTTGTGAGTGAGAGACAGAGATTGAGCAGATGCCCTTTTAAAAAGAATAGTAATCATCAGCGTGATTCATCATAGCCATATTTTCATTCCACCTGCCAGTTAACTAATTTGCGATGGTAAACAACCAGAAAAGGCATTACTCAGGGAAGTTTCCGCAGATAAAGGATCTCTCAAACTGGACAAGAAGGTGACATAAACTAACATAGGCTTTTCTGTGCCTGTTCAAATTTTATAGCCTGGATTAGCTGTTGGAAATAAAGGAGGCCTTCTCATAAAAGCGTCTGGAATTTTCCCTGGTCTACATGGTTGTAGGCTACCACCAGTCAGGTGGAATAGGTTTTGCTCATAATGAATGTTTAATTGGATGGGTAAATAGCACAAATGTCGGTGGTAGAGCTTACAATAGCCTACAATACTGATGAACGTTTTACGCGGGACCAGGGGCTTATCCCCTCATAAAAAACTAAGGATAATTTCCATAGCGACAGCTGTTAGTTCAATTATGGTTCAAGATAGCAGGAGCTACGGGAGATCCCCCTTCTCGTTCCCTAATGAAAAATGTCCTAATTGTCAACATTATCCATGAAGCTAAGGAGTTCGTCAATGAACCTGCCTTAACAGATAGGCTGTTGAACGCGTAATCTGTTGCATGCGCAAGGTTATTATCCGAGGAACGTTCTAGAAATCCATGTGCAGAACCGTCAACGAGCGCAGCGTATTAGTCTTGAGGTCTCGGTGCGAGAGCAGACAGCGTGGTGTTTACATGAGCTACGCCTAATCATCTCCCAGCACACCTCCTGAGGTCCATGGCGAGTCCTTTTAATCTTTTTTTTTTCAGTCACTAAGTAAACTATGCCACCAAAACACTGCGTGGTGACAGTCAAGCTTGCGTTGTTTATGTCCATTCAGTCGGGAGGAAGCGGGGGAGTTGGGAGGACAGAGCAGATCACCCCGAACGCTACTGGCAAACACGACCCATGGAAATGAATTAGTTGCCAAGCAACACACAGCCACTCCAAATTTCGGTATGCGCGCAGTGTCTGCGGATAGCCCGGAGGTGGCGCGTGGAGGCATCCCCGCTGCAGTTCAGTGGCTAACTGTTAAAAGAAAACGTCATGTTTAATTAATCTCTGGAGATTTGTCCGAACGTACACTGTTTTTTTTTTTTTTTTTTCATAAAAAGTGTGTGTGTGTGTGTGTGTGTGTGTGTGTGTGTGTGTGTGTGTGTGTGTGTGTGTGTGAGAGAGAGAGAGAGAGAGAGAGAGAGAGAGAGAGAGGTGATTCAACTGTCGGCTGAAGTTGAAAGACTCTGTATATCTGCAGCCTATCTAGTTTATACGAAGCTAATGGAATTAAATTATGGTTTGTTAATGGGCTTTATTGGCTAGGTCTTGCTAAGCCGACAAAGCTATTCTCATTTCGTTTCCTCGAAATTTTTGACACCATGCACCTTCAAAGGCATTATGTTACCTGGCGAAAGAGCGATCACTCAGTGAAGGCCAAGACTCACACACAATGAAACTGCATGCACTTCAGATGATTTTGGTATGTCCACTCAACCTTCTCCGACTTCATTTCATCCCCGATTTACTCAAGTGTCTCTTAAACCGCTGTGAAATGTTAACTTGTAGTCGCCATCTTGTGGTGTATTGTGATACTCGAAAGAAGGCATTGCAGTACGAAATTGAAACTGTAGGCCTACAGGCTTGGTATCTGCCCCCACACCCCCCTATCAGTTTTATACATGTCCTTTCAAGTATTTTGTTTCAATAGGCTAATAATTAATCATGTGGGCATTATTTAATAGCCTACATTAGGCTACATTTTTCGGCAGAAATATTCTAAACCAGGTTTTCATAAATGGAAATCTAATGTTCACATATAACCTACTCATTAAATTCTCAGTCGGCAGCTGATGAGATTAATTTCATAGATCATGCTTCTAATCAATTTGTTTCTTTCATGGCACACACCGTGACTTAATCGTTAAAGGCTATGAAATGACCTCAATCCCTTCAAGTGTACTGCTCCAGCTGGGAAAGTGTTGGAACACAAATTAGTGGGAGGGAATGTGGTTAAATGTGCAACACATTTAGGTGTAGTGCACCATACAAAGCACTGTGCACCCTTGTTCTCTGAATGTGCTAAAAATCTGCTGTTCTATCATGTCAATGGATAGCAATGAAATTTTGTGACTTGAAACTCTTACAAAAAGAAAAAGGTGTTGCTGCATAAGTATAATTTTAGCTGACCAATGGAGAGCATTCATAATTGACACATATGCATTAACTGCACCTACAAACAACCAACTGAGAAATTGTTGAAAGAAAATCCTCTTTCTGAAAAAAATAAAAATAAAACACATCAATCCAGTGCAACTGAAGTAATACAACACAAACACCCATGTTCCATCATATTCATTTCTGTTTTCACTATGCTATTGACTGAGGTTCTTCGAAGTAGGAACAATATCATACAGTAAGTGGATCCAGAGTTGATCTTCCTCTGCTCAATATCCTGTCAGCTCATCCAATGGCCTTGCCTCACTGGAGTCTCAACAGATGTTGAGAACTTTTATCTTCTTTTTCACAAAAGAAGTTAAAAGTTCGTTCCATCAACGAAAAAGAGGTATGGGGCTTAGGCCCAAGCATTACAATAAGTGCTCACAGAACAGGACTGCATAATGAGCAATAGCTCCTGAGGTCCTTTTGTAGACTGAATGCTGGAAAAGTTGTTTACGTTAAGACTCTATAGAAGAGGTCCGGGGCCTGTTGCAGAACCATCAGGCCTTATGCTCTCCATCTGGTACTAAGAACTAACCTTGCTCTACCGAGCAACTGTCCATCCATCTCTAGCCTGACATAGCCCGACCATAATACTGCTGTTCATCCGTATTCATGGTCTGGAGGTTCTTTAACCTTACACGATTATACTGCGGGGGGAGGGTATTCACTTTTGGTTTGAAACAATTGGACAGCTCGTCTAATCAGCGTCGCTTATTGGCCGGTAGACTCTCTACCGATATAAACACGCCCAAGAGGACCGTTCCCAGACCATGAATACGGATGAACAGCAGTATTATGGTCGGGCTATGTCAGGCTAATCCATCTCCCTGTGCTCAAGTGTGTGACTGTTTCACAAAATTAAACGTGAACAAAATAGTTTGAGATGCATTTTAGCTCTCACTTAAACCAACACAACTGACAAAAAAGATAGGAGTGATCAGAAATTTTTTTTCATTTTTTTTTTTTTTTTTCATTTTTTAAAAAATAGACCCAGCAAAAAATATTTTTACACATTGTGAGTGGACGGCTTCAGTTATGTTCAAAGTGTGTGTAGCCCTACAGTTAGACTGTGACGGGCTGAGCACATTCATCTCATTCACCAAACTCAAACTGCTCACAGGCACTGAATTTATTTTCAATACAATGCTACTACAATTAGACAAAGCCATTAACTGCATTCTTAACTAGAAAAGCGCTCAGAGAGCGCAGACCTCCGCCAAGGCAATGCGGTCACAGACAAAATATCAATTCCAGATCAAGTCCTGGATCACCGATCGCCACCGAAATCAAATCAGTTCTTGCTTGTCCCAATATACACATTGTGTTGTTTTAGTTTGGCTTTCGCCAGACTAATAGAAAGGGATTTCAGGAGCAAAATGAAATGGACAAACCAATCAGGAGACTGTAGGACCTGCAGGGTGTTTTTTTACGTAGCTCATCTCTTACAAACTTACAAAAAACAACTAACAGTTATATATGAAAGAGACATCAATAATGCGAGTTAAATCCGTTATTGTGACAATTATGTCACAGATACTGGTGTTTATGTTATTATGGAATAGTTGAGAAATTAGAAACCGCGTTGCATCATGGGATGCAAGATGTAGGTTTCATTATGAGTGGTTGAAGTAAGATGACAGACAAGTAGTTTGTCCAATTGTATGCAAGGATTTTTGACGACGTCCAGTCTTCTGAAGCAACTCTCTTATGACAGGCTTTCAGATGTACTGTAAGTGGAGCTTGTAGCGTAAGGAATGATCTGACGTGAGTGAGGTTAGCACAGGTGTGAGTCCTGAGCCCTTTTCCTACACATTATACGCTAATGAAGCCCCTCACCCATTCCCATATAATTCAAATACTCTGACAACACTGCAGTGCTTGCAGTCTTAAATGACAATAACTCTATGATGGCATACAAAGACTTTCCGCAATACAATCCTCGCAACTCCCTATGAGGTGCAGCATGGCGGCCCTCTGAATTTTCCCAATGTCATATGACACTTGATAAAAATGAGTTTGACACCTTTGCTCTCAGCTATTCGCAAACTCAAAGAATTCTTAGTCACCGCATGTCACCTACTGTCACACGTATCACCCACATAGCATCAAAAATTGGCATTCCAGTACCCAACCTATAAGACCACAATATCAGGGCAAAAACCATCAGCTTCTCCACCTACTTTTCCATTGTTCAGAAATGTGAAGTGGCAAAATATTAGCCTTAGATATACAGTAGCTGCTAGCTGCCAAACATAGTGTTACAGTAAAGTAAGGAAGTGGGATAGTGGGGCAGTATTTAGGTGGAGCTCATTTTGTGCAAGTGCCATCATAGGAAAGTCAGTCTCTAAGCAGTATGTGTGGGCAGAAGAAGCCCTCTGTCGTCCTCCCAATAAACATTGCAACCAAACCCCTCCTTGATGCCGCTTGACTACCATCTACACTATCAGGCATGGACTGGCCATAGGGCATACAGGGCAATGCCCGGTGGGCCGACGGTCATTTTTGGGCCGGGGCTGTCATTTACTCATAATTTTCACGAAGGATATTGGGCTAGTTTGATTAAATTTCTCATATTCATGCAATATGTCCTACTTAGAGTGTTATTTTAGCTAGCCACAACGTTGTTATTATTGAATAAAAATATGGTGGGCCGCCATGGCCGGAAATGCCCGTGCCATTTTTTGGTACCAGTCCGGCCCTGTACACTATCCAACCAGAACCAATGACTTCCATCTATGGCTTGACTACTAATATTGTGGGACAGCATTTTGTAACCGTGGTGCTATGATGCTTACACAAAACCAGACAAATTGGGGTCTTTTACTTATGGTAAACTACAGACTGTATTTTTTTTTTTTACCTCATTCGGCCCCTGGAAGTTGGGCTGAGCTCTTGAGTCGTGGATCTGCCAAAGGTTTCTTCCTAAATAACTATCAGAAGGGTTTTTTTCTTGCCCCTCCTACTCTTGGGTTCTCCTAGTACCGTCTGTAAAGTGCTGTGAGGCAAATATATTGTACAAAACCGGATTCCAAAATAGTTGGGACACGCACAAATTGTGAATAAAAATGGAATCCAATAATTTACAAATCTCATAAACCTATTCACAATAGAATATAGATAACATGGCAAATGTTGAAATTGAGACATTTTGAAATGGTATGCCAAATATTGGCTCATTTTGGTTCTACACATTCCAAAATAGTTGGGACAGGTAGCAATAAGTAGTAGAAGTAAGTAAGTAATAAGACAGGTAGTAAAATTTACATATAAGGGACAGCTGGAGGACCCATTTGCAACTTATTTGGTCAATTGACATGATTGGGTAAGAGCCTCCCAAAGTGGCAGTGTCTCTCAGAAGCTAAGATGGGTAGAGGATCACCAGTTCCCCAAATGCTGTGGTGAAAAGTAATGGTGCAAGATCAGAAAGGAGTTTCTTAGACAAAAATTGCAGTTGAGTTTGAAGGTCCACAATCCACCATGTCCAGTCTTTCACCCACAACAGCCCACTTTTAAGCCTTTATTATCACCTTCGTTGCCATTGTGAAAACAAATGGTGAAATGGTTCATTCAGCCATAATGGCCATCCTCTGCCAGGATGTGGTGTAAACTCGAGTGATGAAACTATTTCCTCAAGATATGTCATAACCAATGTTGTGGTCTTCTCAATAACGTGAAAGTAACTGAAATGACTTCGCAGGAGCCTGCCTATTGCATACAAGGCATAAACCCCAAAGGCATTTGTGAGGATTTGAAAGAACACCAAAATGTCTCTGCCCCCGTAATCTAAACTAAGTGATTTGAGATCTGAAATAGAACACGTTTTGCAGCCAAGAAATAGCCTTCCTTGTTTCATGCCCAGTCCAATTTATCCTCATTTAAGACCTCAAATTAATCTCTCTTTTTTTACAAGGTGTTCTTTCTCTTCTGGTCTTTATAGATGAGAAAGGTGAGATCACATTTTCCTAAAGGAGCGGGATGAGATCTAAAACCATTTTTTTGCTGAAAAGCTTCTTCATATAATCGATTAAATGCTCTGAGAATAAAATTTTGAACAGTGGCCCTATGTATATATATCACTCACTTGTAAAATGGACCGTTTCTGGTAGGACCACAACTGTCAGTGATATCGGTGTTTAAAATGAACACGATTCCTTCATGTCTGGTGACTTATCAAGGCCATTTTAGGATTATTTACTTACACACAGCTCAAATAAGTATTTAAAATCTGTGATTAAATGACAAGAAAGCTCCTGGTATACATTTTGAATAGATCTATTGAGCACAACTCTTGAAAAATGTGTATTAGAACAGTTGACATTTCATTTAAATGGTTATATCATTGTGAACCATGAATACTTTAGAGTCCACTATTTGATTAACTTTAAAAAATTGAATATTGGTTGAAAAATTATTTACTTAATATTCATCTTACTTATTTTCTAGTGATACCAATAACTGTGGGACGTGTTTGTTTTGTTTGTTTGTTTGTTTTTTTTGTTTTTTTGGGGTAATATTTAATTTGGATGCAGTTTATCCTCTTGATTTCTTTCTCTTTGAGGTGGGATTGTGCTCTGTCATTTTCATTGTGAAATTAACTCATTTTTTTTTATTCCACTTCATAGTTATCTTGATCAGAGATATCAATAATTATGGATGGCGCTACAGTATGTGTCTCATTTAAATTTGCTACAATACGGTGGCCTGCAGTGTAAGCCCTACACAGCAACAAAATAGGAAGCAAATAAAAATATCTGGCATTAGACACATCTCCAGGTTGTATATCATGGAGATAAACCAAGTGATCTGTTGTTACTTTAGTGGACATAGCCTACTGTAGGTGTGAAATGGTGCAAGACATAGCGGTTGTTGTATGTGCAATGATTAATGCAGACAGAAGACATTTCACAACTTATCAAATAAAAGCCAACTCAACTGTTTTGTTTGGCCATCAGCAAAACTCAGACACTGCTCCAGACTTTTTTTTATGTGAAACTGAAGCTGCTGCCAACACAAAAATAACAGGAAACAAGATCCCAAGTACCAATTCAGAGGTCATGACAAAAAGCAAAATGGGATGCCACTCAAAGAGTTTGCACTTGTAAATAAATCAATCCATACTACATTCCACTTCTGCATGGTCTATTCATCATAGGCCCTAAGCCCTGTTAATGACACTGACTTCTATTACTTTCAAAAAAAGGTTTAACATGATGCAGTCATAGGAATCATTGATCTGATTGGGTTTAGGCTCCTCGTACTGTCTGTAAAGCAACGCCGAGCAAAAGTATTGTATTTGGCACTCTACAAATAAAATTTAATTGAATTGAATTTGTGGTAATATACAGAGGCATCTAATCTTGCTCAGTCTGTTGAATCTCAGATTGAAGTGGTGGTGAAAAACAGTGTACTCCAGTAAACCAGAACAGAAACATCCACAATTTATTCTTTAACTGATGTCTGCTGCAAACTAAACTAAGAACAAAGTCTAAACTAAAAACAACAGTTTTACAGCCTGTTCACTGACAACACCACTTGTTCAGAATGAGTAGGCATGGCCAACCTGTAGTCAAGGCTTAGGCAGTGTCACATTTTGGTATCACATAAAATGACTCTACAATGCTGTTTGAAAACTATACTGTTTTCCTCTTTCATAAAAAAGGAATGCACAGAGCATCTGTGCTTCATGTTGCATGGCATCTCCACATGTAGCCTACAAGCAATCTCCAAATGCCATTTAAGTGCCATTGTAAAGCGGAGGGTTGCAGGTTCCAGCTTCACTCCACCTGACCTTACCCTTGCATGCAGCATCCACTAGACCTACTGGTGTGTGAATGGATGAATGTGAGGTAGGCTATTCATTGTAAAGCGATCTGAGTGCTCATAGCAGAAATGTGCTATATAAATGCATCTACAAGTCAAATCAACGAAGCTATGAATAAAATACAATCCATGGGCTATATTTTCAAAATTTCTGAGGTCATAGATGGTTTCTTTTTAAACCTGCCTGATTTTATGCTGAGTGTCAAGTCTGTCTATATAGCGATAAGAATGCTTTGGGGAATAGGCCTCAGCTCCCTACAAACAAAACAAATCATACATTTCTGAGGCCAATGTGGCGACTGCTAACAAAGGGTAACTAGAAAAGCACTCGGAGAGCGCAGACCTCGCACTGCCAATACAAATAATAAAATTTAATTGAATTGAATTTGTGGTAATATACAGAGGCATCTAATCTTGCTCAGTCCGTTGAATCTCAGATTGAAGTGGTGGTGAAAAACAGTGTACTCCAGTAAACCAGAACAGAAACATCCACAATTTATTCTTTAACTGATGTCTGCTGCAAACTAAACTAAGAACAAAGTCTAAACTAAAAACAACAGTTTTACAGCCTGTTCACTGACAACACCACTTGTTCAGAATGAGTAGGCTTGGCCAACCTGTAGTCAAGGCTTAGGCAGTGTCACATTTTGGTATCACATAAAATGACTCTACAATGCTGTTTGAAAACTATACTGTTTTCCTCTTTCATAAAAAAGGAATGCACAGAGCATCTGTGCTTCATGTTGCATGGCATCTCCACATGTAGCCTACAAGCAATCTCCAAATGCCATTTAAGTGCCATTGTAAAGCGGAGGGTTGCAGGTTCCAGCTTCACTCCACCTGACCTTACCCTTGCATGCAGCATCCACTAGACCTACTGGTGTGTGAATGGATGAATGTGAGGTAGGCTATTCATTGTAAAGCGATCTGAGTGCTCATAGCAGAAATGTGCTATATAAATGCATTTACAAGTCAAATCAACGAAGCTATGAATAAAATACAATCCATGGGCTATATTTTCAAAATTTCTGAGGTCATAGATGGTTTCTTTTTAAACCTGCCTGATTTTATGCTGAGTGTCAAGTCTGTCTATATAGCGATAAGAATGCTTTGGGGAATAGGCCTCAGCTCCCTACAAACAAAACAAATCATACATTTCTGAGGCCAATGTGGCGACTGCTAACAAAGGGTAACTAGAAAAGCACTCGGAGAGCGCAGACCTCGCACTGCCAATACACTACAGTCACAAACGTAATAATTCTAAGCTAGTGTTCACGAATTCGGATGTACGAATACAACTCAAATCCGTGCAGAAACCTTCCAGTTATTTTGCACACAAACAGACAGACAGGCAGCCACCACCACAGGCCGAAACTCAACTCCTTGACGGAGGTAACAATTGGGACAACCTCTCCTGCGCATACAGTCAAGGAGGAGGTCTCCCCCTATGCGTGCTAGAAGGCAATGCTGAAACGTAACCAGAGCTAAGATCGGGAAGATACATGTTGTTGTCAAGCCATGTCTGCCTTTCTCATTGGGATTTTAAGCATCTTATTGCCTCTCTTTTTGTTTTGTTTGTTTCTTGAGCCAAGGAAAAGGTAAGAATAGATATTCGCTGAAGTAAAATATGTTTTAGTCAGGATGATATTGGCGAAATTCTGAAAGACGAAAGTTTCAGTAGTTCAAAAGTAGTTCAAGCTGTCCTCCAGTATACTGTAGGCTACATGGATTTCCCCCACTGTCTCTTTCAAATGTTCGAGTTTATTAGACTTTAACCATGTCTCTCGGTGAAAAGGAAAGCTTAGACAGAGAAGAGATGTATTTTTCCACTGTTTTTACTCACGTGTTAATTGTTTACGCTTCATTGTGCCATCATGTAAGTCAGCACCACTTTTGAGTTAATGTAGGCCTATAATTACAACTCTGATTATTCTTTTTGTTTTAATTTCTTCAGGCGTCCTGGTGAGCCTCCGTTAGAAGCAGGCTGGATCCCGTTTCTTGGGGTGGCATTAGATTACGGCAGGAACCCATTGGCTTTTTTACGGGAGACACAGAAGAAGTGCGGGGATGCGTTCACATGTAAAATCGCTGGAAAGTATTTTACGTTCATAACGGATCCCTTTTCTTTCCCGACGATTGTCCGACAAGGAAAACACTTGGATTTTCAGAAGTTCGCCATTGGCTTCTCTCAACGGGTAGGTAATGCAATTTTTAATTAAATGACCGTGAATAAACCTCAATGAACGCCACACAGCTTTCCATTGGTTTAGTTTTTGTAAGTTAATTACTACTTTGAAAAACGACCTCTTTTTCACCACTCAGCCTTTATCTAATTAAATGCCTTCGTTACAGGACAGTTGCCAATTGGAGCAATTAGCAAACTGTAACGTGTTGACTAGGCTACAGAACAGTCTAAGTCTTTTAGGGCTCAGGACTCAGATTTAACATTTTACATACTATGTAACAATTTTGATATCACAACTCTCATATGATATCAATTTAGGATGTGCAAAATAGTTTCATTTCTATGTTTTGTCTCATTATGATGCAGGTCTTTGGTCATGCTGATTTTACGGCTCCTGTCTATACAGGCAGTTACAAAGAAATCCATTCCCTATTTCGTCAAACACTTCAAGGGCAATCACTTACACAGTTGACTCACAGCATGTTGGGTAATCTGCAGGCTGTGTTGGAACAAAATCTACCTAAGGGTGGTGACTGGGTAGAGGAGGGACTCCAGAGTTTCTCTAATCGCATCATGTTTGAGGCAGGATTCCTAACTCTCTTTGGGCAAAAGGCAGACATATTGTCAAAAGGAGACAACAAAGATACCCAGGCAGATCCATGCATGCAAAAGGTGGCCCAGGACTTCTTGGTATTCGACCGCGCCTTTCCAGAGATGGCAGCGGGGCTACCCATACACCTATGTGTCCGTGCTTGGCTTGCACGTGAGGCCCTGGCTGAGAAATTCTACCATGCTCGGCTACAACAACATCACAGCATTTCCGCTCTCATCAAGCGCAGGATGGAAGCATTTGACCGCATGCAGCTGGATGAGCTTGGCAAGGCCCGTACCCATGTTTGCATGCTGTGGGCCTCACAGGCCAACACTCTCCCCACAGCCTTCTGGAGCCTCTACTACATGCTCAGGTGCCATGATATTCTGTTGAAGTGCAGTTTGTGTATGTGAACTCAGGCCTGTAGAAGAGGCTGAACACTAGTAAATGCAGTTTTTCCATGTCTCAAGAGTTTATGCACTAAATGCAACTTTTAACAATCAGTTCCAAGTAGCATTTAATACAGTACTGATAGAAACACTGGAGAACTCTTAGCCTTTTAACCAAAATCAGCATCAGGCATTTCATTTTTAAGATCTGAAAATGCTTGTGGTCCATTTTTCAGTGATCACCGGTTCACACAGTAGTTTACATTTCATGACACCAGCCTTGGTGACATTGAGAGTGTGGCAAGATTGCATATCCCTCCTTAGATGTAAACTCTCAAAGACTTATACAACATCAATTAACTTTGTGATAGGCTGATTCAAATCTTTGAGGGGGCTCAATGCTGGCGGTTAGGGAGAGCACTGGAATTCCACCTGTGTCTACCCCATCACAAATTCCAATACCCATATCATCATACACAACGATGAGCACCTCACTAGTCACAGAAAGCCTTCTGAACTCTAGTAAGGTGTCTATGAGTAGCTGTTACTGTTTGAATAAGCTTTCATTTGTTTAATCCGAGGAAGTGTAACGTTCTACAAATTAATTTCTATTAAGTAAATCTATTATGAGCATGCTGAAAGAATTACATAGTCATTATCCATTTATACAGATATAATTTACAATATATCGTAACAATATGACGTCACATTATCCATAAATACAACCACTTTATGGGAAACCTGACTGCAAATGATTAACTCTGGGGGAACAATGAACTTTGACTGTTACTCACTCTGTGATTGTTACCGTTGATGAACTGGGACAGAAGCAATGCCACAAATGCAATACCACAAACAAAAAAAGAATTAGACCAACTCCAACCCAAGTCTTTGCATGTTCAGACAAGTTAGAGAACTAGGAAATGACATTATGACCTGAGGACTCAGAACGTCTTATCAGATGATACAGTACGAGCAAGAGTGAAACTACAGTGAAAGGATGTTGTCATTCTTAGTGAGAGTTACGCCCCTTATGTTAACATCTGCTTTGTGTCTGAGCTTCCTTGTGATGATGACCGTGTCCTTATGAAGTCAATGAGAATGCTGTTGTATGTGTCTGTGGGTGTGCCTGGCAGATCTCCCGCAGCGCTGAGTGCAGCACGGGCAGAAGTGGACCATGTGCTGGAACAGACAGAGGATCCCAAACAGCCAATCAGCATCTCAAGGGAACAGCTCGACTCAATGTTCATTTTAGGTAAAATCCTGCATACCTCATGACACCTGCATAGCAAACCAACTGTGAGACATCAAGCTGAGATATTAAGTTGAAAACAGTCTGTGTAGTCAACCACAGGATTGTAGTGTTTCATCGTGTTAGGAGATTTACATAAATTCCAGAAGGCCTGAAGATGATCTGTTTGGCTGTGGTGGCCGCCTGACTGTAACCTCAAGATTTTTTCACCAGATTTTTTGGACTCTAATGATGTGGCAGTATGTGAAATATCAGGGTGTGGATAACCAAGATTAAACATAGATTGCCTAATTTGATATACTGGTAGTTTAGTCTCCTCAAGAGTAGCAAGAGTTTTGGTTAAAGGGATATTCCACCTTTTCTGAAAATGAGTTATCCGTTCTAACCTGGAGTTTCTTATGGGGGTAAAAGCATTGTGGTCTCAGTGCATGGCAACCCCAATTTTAACTTTAGCTTAGCATAGGCGCTGGAAAGTAAAGTAGCCAAAGAGTTGCTCTCTGGTTTCTTTACATTCCAGCACCTATGCTAAGCTAAAGCTAAAATGGGGGTGAATAACCCATTTTCATAAAAAGGTGGAATATCCAACTGTCAATCATTGGGCACTGCTGTGCCACTACCATTGTTAAGACACCATTGCTAGACACTTTCAGCAGGCTACAGGTTTGGGTAGCATCCAAACATTTCAGAAGCATAAATATTTAACATTTCTTTGAAACAGGAAGCATCATAGATGAAGCTCTGAGATTATCCAGTGCCTCCATTATGATTCGTGTTGCAAATGATGATTTCACCATCTCTCTGGATTCGGGACAAACAGCTGCTATCCGTAAAGGAGATTATATTGCCTTGTACCCTCAGCTTATACATATGGACCCAGAAGTATATCCCAATCCTACGGTAGGCTATCCATCTCACCTAAAGACAACCTTGCACAAACTGTGCAGTACAGAGTTGTACAAAACTCAGAACTGAATTAAGAATGACCCCTAATTAGAATGGTTTTGAACTTGAATGTATGTTACAAACAGGAAATTGAATGTCAAGTTATCTCCATTATTCTAAAAGATGGTTGTATATTTAGCCAATTCTGAATTTTCATCCTGGCACATAAATATTCCATTTTACTTTGTTTAAAGGTAAATTACTATGAAGTCAGTGAAGGCTAAAGTCTAAAGATTTGCCAGGTAGAATGGCTGACAGTTATTGCTACTTTGACTGAACTAGAGTGCCTTTTGGTCTTTAATAAGTAAAACTTGGCTACAGGATAATAACTGGATCAGCAACACCATTCAATCTGAGCTTAAACATTAGATTAGTTCCTCTGAGGTGTATGACCTGCTGTCCCTTCTATACTTGCTAGCCTTGGGAATACTAAACACTTCTGCATTGGAATGCAGACCACATTATGAGGGTGCTAAATGAACCATGACAAATTACCCACCTAAATTCTTGTGATGACACTCAGGGGGGTTTGCAAAGCAAAACTATTGCTAGGGGGTATGCAAAACATATATGAAGGAATGCAAAATTAATGGATTGCAAAACCTTTGTAAAGGAACAAAAAAGGAGCTGAATAAATTACTTGCTGCCTAAATTCCTACTACAGTGCTCAGTGCCCCTGCACAGCTATGTATTATAAAGTTAATGTAATATGAATTGTCCAGTAATAACATACACAACCAATACACAACATATTAGGAATCATCCAGTTTTAAAGGGAGTGTGTGTGTGTGTGTGTTACAATATTTTGAATATTTAAATTTGTTTAAATTTAGGAAAGCCTAACCTGATTGATATCATCATGCCTACCCTTATTTACTAAGTAATGTGATCATGTATTGAATATGTTTTTTATCAAATAACAGTCGCAAGGTATCAGTTAACCTCTTTGACGATTAAACTTGATATACTTGATATGTTTAACACAAAGTGATTTATGGCTATTTGTAGGTGAGATTATTTTTCTGAGCTCCACGTCCATATCTGCATACATGTAACTGATTCATTGTTTCTGGTTGTTTTTCTTATGCAAGTGTCATATAACTAGGCTGAGACACACACTCTCTCACACACAGTAGGTAGGTTTATAGGTTGCATGCCCCACAGGTCACAGGCAGGTCGGCCATTGTCAGTATTGCTGCAATAGTACTTTACAAGCTGGTGTTGCCTGACAAAACTACTTTTGGGTGGGAAATCAAAAGCCTAAGACCTTACATGGAGCACTCACATAATAATAATGGCATTAGATAAGACATTGAATTTATAGCTATAGCTATCTGTTAAAATGCACCAGAAAAGTAACCTTCCCAACATGGCCGCATGAATAGAGCACATGAGAGCACAAAGGAAAAGAATGCCCCAGTTCACACAATTGGCTGTTACTGGAAAGGTCCTAAGTAAGGTTAATTGCAAGTGTAATCACAGAGGGATATCTCTTTCCTGCAGGAGTTCCAGTTTGATCGCTTCCTGGATGAAGCAGGGCAGAGGAAGAGCCATTTCTACAAGAATGGCCGTAAGCTTAAGCATTTCTTGCTGCCCTTTGGCTCCGGGGCAAGTGAATGCCCTGGGAGGTTCTTTGCAGTATGTGAGATCAAGATGTTTTTAGCACTGGTGCTGTGGTACTACGATCTGGAGCTCCAACACTCAAACACCCCACTGACCACAGACTGCACCCGTGCAGGATTAGGCATCCTGCCACCCACACAAGACGTCATCCTCCGCTACAGAGTCCGGCCCAGGGCCAGTACATCCAGTGCAGCCAGAGAGGAGCAGCCAGGGGAAAGGGATAGTGATGGTACGGTTGAGATGACAGAGTAGCACTAGCAGGTAAATACCAGCAGAAACTCAAGTATGGAGAGGAAAGAGATGTATGTGAACACTGGAAATTATATTGTTTATGTGGGAACAGATGAAAAATGGAAATCTAGTTTTTTGTTACATTTGCAGTCACTTTCTTTTTTGTCATTTTTGCTGCCCGCTATCCTGTCACAGGATTTTTGTTCTGTTTTTCTGCACACTGTATTTTATTGTGGCACATTGCTAGAGTAATAATGACCAAGTTTTTTTTGTTTAATTTTTATCATCTAGGCATCATAAGTATTATGAGATTATACAGACGTATTATGCATTAATGAGAATGTACATGATTGTATATAAATGTGTTCAACCCTTATAGATGAATTGTTATTTTTAGGCTGAGCAGGGATACATACTGGAGGGACAACCCGATTTTTTTGAAAATTGAAGGTGCTGGCAAAAACCAAGGTTTCAGTATTTCATTTTTCATTAAAAAAGAAACATCAATTTTGGCTTAGGCTAGTACATTGTGCATGCTTGTTGTCATCACTGACACCATACTAATGTTAGGGCTAGGCCTACTTTCAAAGCTTTCATTTGTGTGTACTGTGCAGTGTGTATCCAATTATGAGGGGGGAGAGCAAGGCTTTAAAAAATAAAAGAAAATAAACTGTAGGGTACTACTACATTTATGTGGGCTGCATTTTGTTTGGAAAAACAATTTCAGAGTTTTACATGTGAATAGTAGGCTATAGCTTACTCTTGTACATTTATTTTCCCAGTGTTTAATTTGCTATTTTTTCACTAAACATCTTGCTAACGATAACTCTCGTCAAGATTTCTCAGGGTGAAACTTTCTATTCACAGACTAATCTGTGGTTGTGTGCCAGCTCTGTGGAATATGAAATAGCTATTAATGGTCATTCACATTTTAAACAACTTACTAAGAAAAGCAATAGGCTACATTATGAATCCAATTGTTCCCCCCTTCAGGTTCAGTCATCTTAAACAGATGGAGATCACTTGAGAAAAGGCCTAGGCTGTAGCACAGATAAAATATGTTTACAGTTTCGTGTAGATAGAGGGCGCGCGTGCATTGTATAGCAAGCGAGTGCGCTCTGCATTTGACACCGCGTGCTCTACATCTGGGCTCTGACAACAAGGTCGCAGAGGTGTGCGGCCCGTCGCCACAGCAACAATTGGACCGGACGAGTGGATTGCACCAAAATCCAAGATACAGTAGACGTATCTGCGTTTAAACCCCAAAAGGACGTGGGCTATCTAAACCGCGATTTATCAGTCGAAAGGTAGGTTGAATGGGTGAGGTCCAAGAGCCCAATTTGTCATACATTTTATTATGCCTGAACATGTTGAGAGATAATTTAGATGGGTCTATTATACGCAGGCTTCAGTGTGACCGTTTAGGCTCAATATGGGAGGCCAATTAAGGATGTGGTTGATATTTAGGCTACATAAGAGTTGTCCCTCTCCAGTGCGCTCCGCGTCAGCCTATGCCACTGGGTCTTTAAAAGACGCAGTACTCTTCAAATTGGATGTTATTTCTTTTAAAGTTCATTCATTTGCATTTGTGATGCTCTGCCCATCTTGCTCTCCGGTTACAGCTGCAAGGAACACAATGAGCCATGCGGCTTAGCTTACGTCAGAACTGCGGCTCTTCGTATAGCACTAGGCTATAATATTATAGCCTATACATAGGCTAGTTTATCTGGATCAGCTTTTGTCTACTTGGCCTCGTAAATATATGACATAACTAACTGTTTATGTGTACGCCTCTCTCTAAATTAAATGCCTGCTCTTGTTCGCGCAGAACAGTGTTTCTCATATCCTTCAGGTAATCGGAGCTGTCAGAAACCCGAGAACGATGTCATTGTATCCGTCACTTGAGGACATGAAGGTGGATAAATTCATGCAGGTCTGTGTCTTAATTGTGATATCAATAATGCACAAGTCTGGCATTTTTGTCCTCTGCGCCAGTTGTCTATGGTTCCACGCAAAGCAGTGCTATTTATTGTTTTGATGATTTTGCAGGACATTGCGCAGGCGCAAAGTGCGTTCTCCGCGAGCCCCTCCAGAGCTTTACCAGAACCAGGCTCCGCCCAGGAGGACAAGGCCATAGGGTTTGGGGACACAGCCTCTGAAGGTGTATAGTTGGAAAACTTAATTCTATTCTATTATACAATTAATCAATTAATCAATTAATCCTACTACTAATCCACCCCTATCGTTTTCTTTGGTGTAAAGGTCTTTACCCAAGGTTGTATCCTGAGTTGAGTGAATTTATGGGCTTGAATCTGAGTGAAGATGCTTTGCAGCAGGTCCTGTCCCTCCCTTCGTCTGACCAGTCTAGTGGGGTAAGAATCCAAGGTGTACACATGTGGAATGCTGTATTTCTCTTGACTCTGTGTCTATGTGTCTAAAGGAGAGACAGAGTTAAAACATAAATGAATGGATGTACTCTTATTTCCCAGGCTGTGAGTGTTATGTCATCTACTGGTTCAGCCTGGGCGAGTGCTCCTATAACTGGGGGTGACGTGGGCATCCGTCGCGCAGAGATCCGACAAGGTGTGAGAGAAGTGGTCCTGTGCAAAGACAATGACGGCAAGATTGGTCTCCGTCTGAAAGCTATAGATAATGTAAGATGCATTGACACCATGAACTGCATCACACAGTGGTGCACACACACACACACACACACACACACACACACACACACACACACACACACACACACACACTACCATACACGTAACAGTACCCTAAATGCTTTCAAAGACACACCAAGATCTACTGATGCGTATGGTTAGGTGTGTATGTTACTCACTGAGTGTGCGTGTGTGTATTTCAGGGTGTTTTTGTGCAGCTTGTGCAGGCCAACACACCGGCAGCTCTGGCTGGTTTGCGTTTTGGTGATCAGTTGCTGCAGATCAATGGCGAGTCCTGTGCGGGATGGAATAGCGACAAAGCTCACAAAGTCCTAAAGAATGCCAGTGCAGAGAGGATCACAATTGCTGTTCGAGACAGGTAGGATTAACACACCTCTGACATGGATGTGCCATTGCACTCAAACACATTTGGACACTCATGGATACTCACAAACATGCACAGAGTAGTATATTTTCTGTGTGTGTGTGTGTGTGTGTGTGTGTGTGTGTGTGCGTGCGTGTCTGTTTATCTGTCCTTCTACAGGCCTCTGGAGCGCACTGTCACCCTCCATAAGGACCTGAATGGCCAACTTGGGTTTTTGTTTAAAAAGGGTCGCATCACTGCCATAGTAAAAGACAGCTCTGCTGCAAGAAACGGGCTCCTTTCTGACCAACAAATATGTGAGATCAATGGACAGAATGTCATCGGCCTCAAGGTTAGTATCAGTCTCTTTCTCACTCTTTCTGTCTCTGTTGCCCACTGGATGTAATTCCTGAATTCTCTCCTGTAGGACTCTCAGGTCTCTGACATCCTGAATTCATCTGGAGGTGTTGTCACGGTTACTGTGATGCCTCTAGTCATATATGAACACATGATGAAGAGGTATGTCAATGACAGAATATTTTATTTTATTTTATTTTATTAAATGCTTACAGTACTCCTCTTTCGAAGTGTCTCAGCATCTTTACTTTTTCCTGTATTCTCTGACTTTACAGAATGTCCACCAGTATTGTGAAGTCTCTGATGGATCACTCTATCCCAGAAGTTTAATGGTGGCCTTTGGAAAGAGAGGCCATTACCTTGTATATTCCACCAGATGGCGCAATCACTCCCTCCATTCTGTTTAGAAGATGTACAAGCACACATGTACTGTAGTGTTACATATGAAGGTCAACAAGAGAGTGTGAAAGAGCCAGAGAGTGAGAGAAAGGGGAGAGAGAGAGAGAGAGAGAGAGAGAGAGAGAGAGAGATGACTACTGAAAAATCTTCCTCTAGACTTGGTTTATTCTTCATTTCTTTGTTCATTTATTTATGACACCATCTATTCCATCTGTTCTTATGGTGTTGGCAATATTACTCAGGCTTCATAATAAATACATGGCCACATTTATCATGGATTAGGTTAGCCTGATGGAACCAGGTACAATAAATTCAATCATGCTGGCTGAGGATCAGACAGAAGAAGATATTGGCAAATTGACTTTGGAAGCCATTTTAGAACTATGCAGGGAGAAATTACAAGTCTCAGAATAATTGTTACAGTTCATAAATTTGTAATAGACCATTGAGTATGTGAGTTATGTGTGAGCTTGAGTATGCTATTTATTATTTTTTTGTTTTTGCATCAGTTGTATGTATTTTGTAGATGGGAATATGTTGAATATGGTTTTAGCATTTGTTATCTTCGTAATTCAAGGGAAACACTTGATGTTTTAAAGATTATTGACTTTTTTCCTGACTGTCTTTCAAAGTGCACCTAAAACGTTCTGAAGTAGATGAAACGTTGTTTCCAAAGATATTTCAAGATGTTTTGTTTGTTTTATAAATTTATTCAGAGCAATTTCAATAAACAGTGGTTATCTGATGTGCTCAACTTTGAACAATGCTTATCTATTATATTAATGATTTGCTTAGTCTTCAAAAAATAGTTTTTTGTATGTTTCCTCTATAGGCTAATAGTTTGTGTTTTTTGTTTAACATCGCAGCAATATTACTGTTGTAGTATGTCAGCTGATATAAGCAGATAATACTGTATGTCCCATTATCTTGGTTTCCTGTCCCCAGTTGAATTACCCCCTAATGACATGCGAAAGAAAAAGAAAAAAAGGTGTGCACTAGAAATTTTAGACTACTCACCTACTCACCAAACTACGCACCTTTTTTTGTGCACACCAGAAATACTAAAGTTTTTCCTTTTGCCAGTAAAAGTTTTTCCTTGTGGCTTTAAGGACTCCGTAAGATTTAAGAAGCACACTGAGTGGGATGAGAAGGGCAAAGCAAGTTTGGCTGAATGGTTTGGAAAAGCCTGTGCACAAAGTTGTCAAAATGCTTTTACTCAGGGGTGGACTGGCAATATGGCACACAGGGCAAATGCCCGGTGGGCCGACACACTATTTGGGCCGACAGCCCTGACATTCTCACTGTAACTGTAATCATAGGCTTATTTTCTAATGCTTTGACCACTGTGGTGGGCTGGTCTTGTTTGAAATGCCAGGGCCGATTTTTTGTCCCAGTCGGCCCCTGCTTTTACTGCATTTGAGTCGATGATAATCCTTCTTCAAAAACAATCATTTTGAACTGAATAAGAGCATGAGTGAAGTGGTGATGATTTAATGAACTGGGCTGCAACGGTGCCATTCTATGAGGCTATTGAAGTTTACAATTTATCCTGAAAGTCAACCATTTTGACATTCACACCTATATCATTACCTGATCTGATTCCTGAACAACTTTGAAGTGAGGAGCCTATGCCTGATATCAGGTTACACATAAGGAGTTATCAAAATGGCATTTGACATCTCCATCATACTGCTTAAACCAATCAAACTCTGGTAGGCCTATGCGGGGGGCATAGGCCCAAGTCTATGTTCTCAAAGTGTGGCCAATGGTGGCCGCAGAAACATTTCTGATGGCCTGCAATATGATATCACATATGATAATAATGAATCTCTGTTTTGTGGTGTTTAGCTGAATCAATGCATTTATTTGTTGCAATGAATGTGAACTGTAGAGATGACCAGTAATTTAAATGATTACACTTTAACAAACATTTTCTCCCTACACCCCTTTGGCGGCCCTTGGTTCAATATTGGGTCACTAAATTGGCCCTCACCTATCATAACATTGAGAACCCATGGCCTAAGTGAAGTAGGTTACACCTAATTCTCAGACAGGCTCTAATGTGTTGGGAGCTATGCCCGAAAGAAAGGTGTTGCACCTGTGCTTTCCTTCAAGGAAAGAGATGTCCCATAACCTGTCCCACTATTACAGCATGCAGCCTATTTTGTTATGGTACGTTTACTTTGTTTATTTGATGTATGAACCACAGAGCTGCACCTTCTTTCTCGGGTCTCGCGAGAAGATAAACGTCCCATTGTGCCACGTTCCTTCATCGTGAATCGCGGGGAGTTTGAACAAGGAAGAAAGCATTTACATCTGATTGGTCTTTACACTGGAAACCTCCACCCTTTAATACTTTGAGTAGATCAGATTGGATAACGTCTCTGCCTGTCAAAATTTCACAGTGGACTTTGCTAACATTCCAGCAAGATTTGTTCCCAGACCTTATGGAGACAATTTTCTGACGAAGGATTCCCTGGAAACGAACAAATTATCAAGCGCCATATATTTTGTTGGCGTATATTCCTCCCTGCACTGACTGCGATGCCGAAGAAAAATTCACGCAGTCAGTCAAAAAAAGGTAAGCATCTTCTGTCATCTTGCTCGCTCAGATTGATGCAGCGTCACACGTAACGTTAGCCTAGTAACGTTACAGTGTGTCTGAGCAACTTTGACTTTCTGGGGCCATTGTAACGTTACTTTTGGCTACATTGTACCTGGAAGTTCAAATGTCGTTCACCTGATAATAGAAAAAGTGAAAAGAAAGAAAATGATGAACAATAACGTTCAGATGCATACTATCACCACAATGATTTGCACTGCAGGTCATTAAAGAACCTGTCTTTTGTCCTCACTGACTGACAGCTAGCTTACATAAAAAATAGGTCTATTTGTTACTTTTTTGGCATGATGCAAAGCTATTGAAGACGTTGATATGAATTAGTAGCTATAAGGTAATGTTAGGCCTAACACTAAGCTCAAATTGTAGCCAGTTTAACTGCTTGCAATGGCTACAACATCTTTTTCTTTCATTTTGATAAAGCAGCGCTCGTGCATACGCACTCTCTCACAGACACACACTCAGACATTCGAAAGAAGAAGTCTTGACCACCGGATGCTGCGGTCAAGTGATAGATCGCTGTGCTCGTAAAAACAGTGCAGAATGTGTTATATTTGTGGGATTGCTTGTGTTGACATGGTTTCGAGCTGTGTTAGCGGTATATTAGTTGGTAAAAGTCAAAGAGGCTATGACTAGGTCACAAGTCACAATGTTATTTTGAGCTTTGTCCAGAGTGTATTGAGTTTAATTACTGTAGGCTAGTTGGTTGCATTGTCAACTTTTCTTAATTACTGTAGCTCATGGAGTGTCACCCAGAGTAGGCCTACAGAATCTTTTCCTAGCCAAAACAGATCCTCTCTGGTTTACAGCTGATGATGTCACTGACACTGTTTGTTCATGACAGTGGAGTCCAGTATTAACCCTGTCAGTACCCTACTTATAAGGATTTTAAGTTAATTGAATAGCCTACCTGACATGCCTATTCAGTTTGTTTCATCTGAACTATTTGGCATAAGCACAGTTGAATTCATAATTGAATCGCTGACAAATTCATTTGATCATTTGGGTGTTGACCTTTGTTTTTTTGTCAAGAGTACTATCTTTCTTTTGTAAGGAAAAACAGGAAACAGGGTTTTTTCACCATTATTTTATGTAGGCCTAATCATGATATGACAGCAACACCCTCAGCGCTCTTTATAGGCTAAAGGTGGCGTCAATCTGCTGGATCAGATTGTGTGGATTTGATTAGATTGCACTCTATGTCTGTCTGTCAACCCAAACTGAGTTCGGCTAGGGCTACATGTTGTAAATAACCTCAGTAACATCTCATACAGTACAGTATTCAGTGCCCTTCAGCCAGAGCAGATTTAACTTCCTGGATGCACTGGTCAGACCAGCTGATACAGTAGGTGCTGAGGATGGGCCAGAGCAGAGACTTTGCCTTCAGGAACTCGAGTTGAGGGATTGAGTTACTAAGCTACTGAGTCTGTCAGATTGGAGAACTCTGTTGATTGGTGGACTAAAGCTTGAAGTGACCACTGCAGTGATTAGCAGATGTTTTATTATGTGCTTACCATTAAGAAAGTTTTTTCCTTTTGATTTGGACCTAAAATCACTGAGAAATACGGTTGCTTTTATCTTCACCTGATTCTGACTATTATCAAATTAAAGTTTATCGGCAAAAGTTTGATGAGTTGAATCTATGCGCTTAATCATAATTCTGTTGTATTGTTTAACTCCCAGACTTTAACTATGTCTGGTTTCTGCATAGATTTAACAATGTCTGGCAAACCACTTAGATTGTTTGACTGCCATATAAGGTTGTGGAACAATATTTTGAACAATTATGATGCTCTGTAAAACCCATGGACAAGTTGTAGTCTATCGTGTACAGTATACAATATGGTAACTACTGACTGTAGTTCTACCTTACTGAGTTGCTTCTTACGCTGTGGATCTCCTTAAGGGGTCTTTCTTGAATAACTGCCACAAGGTAGTTTGTCCCTGCCTCTGTTGCTATTGAATGCTCATTGATCATGTCTCAAGATAATTCTATTGTAAATGGGACTGTATAAATCTTCTTGAATTGAATTCATGTGTTTGAGTGAGTCAGCAAAGCAGCATATAGTTTCATGTTATGTGAGATGGGGAACTAATAGTATTGACAAATAGGTCCATGGAGAAATGACTGTGTAGT
Source organism: Sardinella longiceps (assembly GCA_027497455.2). Classification (NCBI taxonomy): domain Eukaryota; kingdom Metazoa; phylum Chordata; class Actinopteri; order Clupeiformes; family Clupeidae; genus Sardinella; species Sardinella longiceps. The sequence continues at coordinate 30,170,557 of JAODXP020000027.1, forward strand.
GTCTGTTGTGTCCCTTGTGACATATGACAGTAAACTCTGTGTGTGTGAGTGTCAGACGCTCTAAAGTGTCCTCTCCATATGAGGGCCAGTCCAGAGTGTGCGCTCACGGCTGCACTAAAAATACTCGTAGCTCTGTGTATCGGGTTCCAGCTGAGTTAGCGGGCGAACTCTGGTGAGTTGCAGCAGAAGTCCTCACGGTTTCCTTGTGCCGATCTCCAAACTTGTGGGAATGGCAGAAACCAACGCAGAAGGAAACGCAATGGTGGAAGACACAGGTAGAGTGAGGACAGCATGAGAGAGGATGGCATTTTAAACCAGGCACAGCCCTGTGTGTGTCTATTAGTTTATGTGTTTGTACACATGTGGGTGAAACATTGGATGACTGAAACAAATCATATCAGTTTCAGTAGTTGATAGGTTTTATTGTTTTGGCAAAGTTTCAGCTGAGGATGTGAAGAGAGCAAATGATGTGGATGTGTGTGCATGTTTTGAGTGTGCTAATTAGGAGGGGGGCACACACTCTTGTCCATCATGCTTGTAGGTTGGTGTGAGCGAACTTTGGACAATGCCTCATGCAGTTTGAGTAGGGGACACAGCTGTTTTATACCCTCTTCTCTGTCTGTGTCTCTATCCGGTTCTCTCTGTTTTGCTTGCTCTATATTTGTAGATATATAAATAGTCTATTTGGCAGAAAGCCTAGTGCCTGTCGGCAAGAAAGTAAATTTTCTGAATAACGGCAATAAGCGGCAAAAATATCTTGATTGTTATTTTGATTTGGTCAAATTGAAATTGTATCTGTTACACATACCGTCGTCATGCAAAGTACAATTTGTAGTGACATATTTGGTCCAATGACTCCAATGATTGTGTGTGTCAATGAAAAAATTACTAGATTAAGTTTATTATTAAGTATTACCACAACTAATGTTGTGAACGAGACTAAAAACAAAGTCAGCCAGTTGGTCAGATAATTGTTATTGCAATAATAGTTGGATTTTGGCTGTTCTTTCTTTTTATATTTAGCCTAGAGCTGTGAACATCTTCATTTCCTGCCATGTGTGCACAGCAAACCAAAGTGGATCAATAAACTGTCGTCATAACCTTGGGATCCACATATGACATATAATGTACTGTATGTTCAGTAGGCCCTATGTCATTGTTGTATAGACACGGTAGTATAGTCTGTGTATACATGTACTGTATGTTGCACCAAATCGACCTTGAGGGTGCCGCTTCAGCCATCTGATCCTCCTGTTATTTTTTAACCCTGTGTTATTTACCCTCTACCCACAATGCAACTGGCCATTCATTCTCAGGATACCTATAGACACATTTGACATGGAATCAACAAAAGGGGGTTCTAGCAGCCCTGTGCAAAAGAGAAACCATTTGAGGTCAGCAACACAGGAAGTACTGTAGCAGTCAGGTCAGGGCTGACAAAGCCTCGTGTCAATCTGTAAATACACACTGAGCTTCATTTTTACTGTTCACATATACCCTACATCGGAATAAGCATGTCATTGAATTCATGCAGGCCAGTTCTCTTTTTATCCCATTAGCAGTACTAGGCTATAGATTCTTTGCTAGATTGCTTGCATTTCCTTCATCAATGTTTGCATCATTTATTTAAAGGACGAGTATGGTGTGAATCAGTGAAGAGCCCTGTTGTTCAAAGTCATTGAATGCTGTCTCTAGGAAAAAGAATCTGACAATTTGATGCAACATAGTACTATGTAAGAAACCAATGCATAGGCCTACTGAATGGGGCATAGCATAATGAAACTGAAAGTCAGTTACTGTGCCCCATTCACAAGTGTGAGTTGACAGTTCACTATACAGTCTATTGTATCAAATTTAGTTTTTCTTTTTCCTCTGACAGCACTTGGTGACCTGAAACAACAGGGCTACTTTCTTTCCTTCACTCTGCCGAGTCATTTTATACTTTTGCCAAAGAAGACTAGAAAGTGTTTTGACTGAAAAGCAGCGTTTGGCTGCAGTTGTGCAGCACAGTGCCAATGACCGCTGTTAAAGCAGTGTAATTGTAGAGGATGTGTTTTGTCTCAGACTCTCATTGTCTTCTGACTGTGGTTTTGCCTGTGTGTGTGTGTGTGTGTGTGTGTGTGTGTGTGTGTCTGTCAGCAGAGACTCCTGCTCCTCCGCCAGTGGCCGTCAGTAAGAATGGGAGCAGTAAGAATGGGAAAAAATCCGAGGGGAATTCCATCTTCAGTTGGATCTTTGTCTTGGCCCTTCTGGGAGCCTGGACAGCAGTTGGAATGGTTTGGTTTGACTTTGTCGACTATGACACCGTCGTAGGTAAGTTTCTTTGCATGGTCTCTTATGATCCTGCTTGTTTTGATGAAAATAGACAGTGTTCTTTTTCAGAGCTCATCTGACTTTCTAAAAAAGGCACTGCAGCGGTAATGCTGTTGAAATTTTGAGGGATTTTCAGCTCTATATTTAGATGTTATTCAGTCAAGGAGACCCCATTCGTCCAAAAGCTTAAAATAACTTTGGACTGCCTTACTTTAGTACCTGACACACATTGCTCATTAAAATGTATCACCCAGCATTCATTGCATAACAACCTTGTATATAGGAAAATAAAAACTTTCAGATCTACATGATATCCAACACACTCTCAAATGCACCTAATCTCCTGTTCTTACAAGTTAGTTCTTGTCTTGCGATGTTCCACAGGTACACTTGTCCCCTATGATATTGATGGAGATGGTCACGTCGATTTGGAGGATGCCAAAGTATTGCTTGGTTAGTAATCTTTCTGTCTATCTTTATTTGTCTTTTCTATACTCAGTCCTTTTCTTTTCTTTTCATCCCCCTCTTGGTTAATCACTCTATCATCTGTTTCACAAGTAATGGCTGGGTGCTTCCAAGTTCTACATGTATAGACCAGGAACTCCTCCAGTTAATGTGTGGTCTATGACAGAAAGGGCATCACTGAAGATATTTCATTACATCTCACATGCTAACTGCTATGCTGCTTATCCTTCTATGTTGCTTTGCTGTTGCCCCAAAAGCAGCGAGGATAAAGTCGGCAGTCCATGAGTCTGTCTGTTTAGACTTCTGCATTAGACCATCCCTGTTGCTCTTTTGTGTACTGTTTATGTTTGCTCCCATGTCCAGCATCATCCTCCTTCATTGCTCTGCCCTGTCTGTCTCTCCAATGTGTTGTCGTCCCCCGGGCTCTCCTCTACTTGCTTCCTTCCTTCCTTGTCCTCTTCTCCTCTATTTTCCCCCTCTACTTTCCCTGTGTGCTTGTAGGCTTGACCAAAGATGGCCCTTTTGGCGATGCTTTAGCAGAGGATGGCTTATTGCACAGCCTGTTTCTGTTGCTCTTTGATGTAAACACTGATGTCCCCAAAGAGAAAGGAGAAGATGGAGAGGGAGAGGCCAAGAAAGTTGTGGGTATGTCAGGAGTGCTGACAGCTGGATGCTGATAGGAAAGAAAAGATACATACTGAGACCCACAACCTGAAGTGATTGGAGCAACATGGGGATGTTTGGTGGCTCCACACCAGTCTTTTGGGGAGTGTCTAAATGCTGCTGTTTGGGTTGGAAGTATAGACATACTGAAGACTCTGGTCAAACCTCCACCCTACATTTGGCAGGATGGAAGACCATTAGGTGCAGTGTCAGTAATGTACAGTTGCTACATAAAGTAGTATCGATGCGATTCTCTGTGTGATTTATAATATATTCATATCTTGCACAGGGTTACCCGCAGACAAGTACAATGATAAATTCTTTCATATACAGTACCAATACTGGTCACAGTCACAAAAGAACGTTTGCTGTATTTACTTGCATTTTCAGGCAAATCACAGTTTTCTGTGTCTAAACTGGACCAATCTCCATTACACATTTTCTTTGTTAAAATTCTATATATTTTTGGAGATGTTTCAGTGTCATTCTCCTCATTGATCTGTAGATTGGCATATGATGAAGCAAGTTGTATTTCTCAGAGTCCCTGAGTAGGTTTGTAAAATCATGGACATGATCTGTCCAAACCTGAGAAATCACACACAAAATGTCCTCTCAGATAATTATACCGGTAATGCATTTTCAACATTAATTATTAGGCTACTTTTCTGTGAAAATTCCTAGTCTTCTTCTGTTTAGTTTGTTGTTATCCTGGTTGTTACATCCCGGTTGTTACTTTCTGACTTGGAACAGCACTAACAGCTGTACATACACAACCCATATGAACTTTGGGGAAAATGCTCAGATGTAGAATGGCAGCATGCAACCACCATATTTTGCTTTGTTATGCGGGGCTTCAGTGTATTCACCTTGCTTGTTTTCATATTGCTAATTTTTGTTTCTTTCCAAATGCAAATGGCAGACAAGAAAAAGACAATCAATGTGGCAATTCCCAAAAAAGAAAAGACAGTGAGACTGAAAGGTATATTGTCTGTTGAGCTCTACGTTCTTGTTCAACATGTTTGTCGGGTGTGCTTTATTGTTGCATGGGACTGCAAAGAGACTTCATTTGAGTGGTGCAAGTGGCACGTGTTTACTGAAGGAGAGACTTTCCAGCAACACAGTAGAGGAAGCTGGTTATATCATAGTGGACCGTTAGCATGATGGATTGTATAGTGATCCTTGTCACCTTGTTTTTTGAATCTTTAGAATCAGACTGATCTGGATTTGTGGCATTGTTACAGTAATGCTAATTGCTAATTGCTCTTAGCATGCTGTAATGCTAAGAGCAAGGTTGCCTGTTCAGAGGTCTTTTGAGCAGTTGGCTAATTCAGTACATCAACATCAAGTTCAGTGCACAATGTTCTTAATGAACAGAAAGGCGCTGAAAGTCTTTTTATCTTGCATTATGCTGTATGTGTGAGTGTGTATGTGAGTGTGTGCGCATGCATGCTGTTTTTCTCTACATATTGATTATTAGTTCAACTTTTTTTGTTTCTTGTATATTCTACTTCTCTTTACATAATAGCATCATCTGTAGCATCACCAATAGCAGAACCCCCTGTTCCTAAGAAAGAGAAGAAATCAAAGCTGAAAGGTATTTCTGTTCTCTGTCCTTGCAGCCACTGCATTTATTTCAGTTGGAGTGTTCCGTGTGATGTTTCTCAGCTTGGGAGAAGAATAGCAATATATATCATGCTGTATGGGTGGAGTGAACTTATGTATTTTTTCCATATTTAGAAGAAATAGCGGTGGATTCTGAGGTGGTCGACTCTGAAGGTATTACTTCCCAGTCTTGCCCTTACCATGATTTTATTCTCTGAAGGGAATAAAACATTATGAATGCATGTCCATTTCAGGGGGGAAAAAAAATCTGATACGGCCCTCACATATTATGGTTGTTTTTGGTCTTGGTTGCTGTGATACTTTGCATTCAAAATATCCAAGACTGTAACAAGTACAGTCAAAGGAATTGCCTTCCTTTAATTCAAACAGACTTAAATATTGCCAGGGTAAATGAGCTAGTATCATTTTCATTTTCCAAAACCTCTTCTTCATCTACCCTTTCTGGTAATGAGGTCTGGTTGAATTAGACGTTTGTGTTTTGTTGTTGTCACTGTCGTTGTTGTTGTTGAGTGTTTTAAGTGGCCTGTTTTGTGCTGCAAGGACTCCATCAGTTGACTGTAGTGAATCTCTGTTCAGATCTGTCATTGGACTCTGGTACATACTTGCTGTAAAACATTTATAGGTCATGCAGTTACAGTAAAGTTGGCTGTGTGAGTGATAGTGGCTTGTGGAAGAGTATGCAAATGATCTCAGTTGTTTGAATGACACATTGGCTTGATGTTTTTTTCTGGGGCTTCTATGGAATATGTTAGAGATGCACCAACTAACCAGCTGATGACCATAATCGTCCAGTTTTCACACCATGACCAGCAATTAGTTAAAGTTTAAATATGCCTATTTTATGATGGTCAAATGCACACCCGCAGGACATAAGTGATGTGCAATATCAGCACCACACAGGCTGTCACATGTTGAACATTAGGACCCAGAGCAATGATCATCCCAGGCCTACAGAGGCTCACTAGTGTACAGGACAACGCAAAATTCTCTTTGTTGTGCTCCTGAATGAAAAACTATTGAGTACATTAGGCCAACACATTGAGTACATTAGGCCAACACATTGAGTACATTAGGCCAACACATTGAGTACATTAGGCCAACACTTTGCAAGCAAAATTATAGTTATTAACAATGATGACAACTTTCCAATGGGATGAATAAATTACTATCCTTTCATCCTGATAAACTGGGACATACAGTATGTTGCTGTTGGTGGTTATAGTGTCAAGTGCTCGTGGAGCTCATCAGTGTTACTGAAGCCTACCAAACAGAGGTGACTCATCTGAGGAGTAAAGTAGGCTGCTGTAGCTTCACAACAAGAACAACATTGCAGTTACAAAACTATGGTAGACAATGACAGTTTAAAAAGAAAACATTAAGTTATATGCAATATTTCATCAGAACAAACCATATACTGTATATCATCAAAATACTTTAAAAAAAATTATATATTTTGGACACACCATGTAAACTGACATGCATAAATGTATGCATGTTGATGGACTCATTGGAGTATATCCTACTAGCTTACCACCATCTATTGAATGAAATCAGTTTCAGTCAAACACTATGAGAAAATTGTAAATCAGTATCGGCTCAGAAAATTGCAATTAATGCATCTCAAATGTTTGCTTCATTCATGTCCCTAGCTTTTTTTTTTAAATTACCATTATCCCCTCTTTGTTATGAATGAGTGGCAAGTGAATAATGGGCCATAGACTACACCAAGATGTGTGAAATGACAAAAATCAAGTTTTCCTTCCATGCCTTCCTAGCTGTAAATTGCATTTGCAGGCTGATTGGCCTACCAAAGTAGTATTAATGAGCATTTCTCTAATCTTTCACAGATGAAAATCTGAGTTTACAGGCTGCCCAAACAAAAGGTAGTGGTTGTGTTGGATGTGGTTTTGTTGATCTGCATGGTTTTGTAAGAGAATTGTGTTAATAAGGAACACTCATCTTTTTAGATGAATTAATCTTTTTTATTCTTCTTGAGATTCTAGCATGGAGCTTGTGTGTCTAACCAAACATATTGTGATTATGGTGATGTCAATATTAAGTTATTGAGATATAAGCATGGCACCAATAGAATACTTCAAGTTCCCTCTTCTGTTATTGGTAGGTTATGTGACTTGTTATTTGATTTGGCCTCTGTAGTGCTTTTTGGGTTGAGCATTTTGATGTGTGAAATGAGGCAGTCTAACCTCTGAGTTTTGCGGGAGCATGCCTTTTCAAAAAATTTTTTTTATCAAATTGATAGTTGTGAAATCAGTGTTTTCTTGTTCTCAGAGCGCTTGACCAAGAATCTTGGGCGTAAACTAAAATCAGCACTCAAGGAACAGCTGAGGATAATTCATGAGAAGATTGAAGCCAAAAAGATTGCTAAGATGGCACTGGCTGAAGTGCGGACTATATTAGCTCAAGAGGAAGAGGAAAGGCTGGCAGCTCGAGCCCTAGAGTTGAAGAGACAGGAAGCAGCTCAGAGAGAAAAGGAAGAAGCTGAAGCCAAGCTTCAAGAAGAAAAGGAAAAGAAGGAAAGAGAGGAACAAGAGAAGGAAGCAAAGCGAAAGGAAGAGATTAGACTGAAAGAGGAAGCAGAAAAGGCAGAAAAGGAAAGGATTGCAAAGGAAGAGAAAGCTAAAGAGAAAGCCGAGAAGGAAAAGTTAGAAAGAGAAAGGCTTGCTAAGGAGAAGGCTGAAAAAGAAAGACTAGAGAAAGAAAAGGCTGAGAAAGAGAGATTAGAGAAAGAAAAGGCTGAGAAAGAGAGATTAGCTAAAGAAAAAGAGGAAAAGGAAAAAGCAGAGAAAGAAAGGGTAGCTAAAGAGAAAGCAGAAAAAGAAAAACTTGCTAAGGAGCAAGCAGAGAAAGAAAGGGTAGCCAAAGAAAAAGCAGAGAAGGAGAGGCTAGCAAAAGAACAGGCTGAGAAAGAAAGGCTAGCCAAAGAAAAAGCAGAGAAGGAAAGGCTAGCAAAAGAACAAGCAGAGAAAGAAAGGCTAGCCAAAGAAAAGGCAGAAAAAGAAAGACTTGCAAAGGAGCAAGCCGAGAAAGAGAGGCTGGCCAAGGAGAAGGCAGAAAAAGAACGCATTGCAAAAGAACAAGCAGAAAAGGAAAAGCTAGCCAAAGAGAAAGCTGAGAAGGAAAGACTAGCAAAGGAACAAGCAGAGAAAGAAAGGCTGGCCAAGGAGAAGGGAGAAAAAGAGAGACTAGCAAAGGAACAAGCAGAAAAAGAAAGGCTGGCCAAGGAGAAAGCAGAGAAAGAAAGGCTAGCTAAAGAGAAAGCTGAGAAGGAGAAACTAGCAAAGGAACAAGCAGAGAAGGAAAGGCTAGCCAAAGAGAGAGCTGAGAAGGAAAGACTAGCTAAAGAACAAGCAGAAAAAGAAAGGCTAGCCAAAGAGAGAGCTGAGAAGGAAAGACTAGCTAAAGAACAAGCAGAAAAAGAAAGGCTAGCCAAAGAAAAAGCTGAGAAGGAAAGACTAGCTAAAGAACAAGCAGAAAAAGAAAGGCTAGCCAAAGAGAGAGCTGAGAAGGAAAGACTAGCTAAAGAACAAGCAGAAAAAGAAAGGTTAGCCAAAGAGAGAGCTGAGAAGGAAAGACTAGCGAAAGAACAAGCAGAAAAAGAAAGGCTAGCCAAAGAGAGAGCTGAGAAGGAAAGACTAGCTAAAGAACAAGCAGAAAAAGAAAGGCTAGCCAAAGAGAGAGCTGAGAAGGAAAGACTAGCTAAAGAACAAGCAGAAAAAGAAAGGCTAGCTAAAGAGAGAGCTGAGAAGGAAAGACTAGCAAAAGAACAAGCAGAGAAAGAAAGGCTAGCTAAGGAGAGAGCTGAGAAGGAAAGACTAGCAAAGGAGCAAGCAGAGAAAGAAAAGCTAGCTAAGGAGAAAGCTGAGAAAGAAAGGCTCGCTAAAGAACAAGCAGAGAGAGAGCGACTTGCTAAGGAGAAGGCAGAGAACGAAAGGCTAGCAAAGGAAAAACAAGATGAGGTAATAGCAAAAGAAAGACGTGATAAGGAAAAGGCAGACAAAGACAAAAGTGAGATAACTACCAAAGAAAAGAAAGGAAAAGAGAAGCCAGAAAAAGAAAAGGTTGACACAGAAAAGGAGAAGAAAACAAAACAGGACAAGAACAAGAAGGATAAGGAAGGAGGTGGGAACAGGGACAAAAATGATAAGGACGAAAGGATTAATATACGGGATCTTCTCAAGTCATCAAAGAAGTCTGGAAGCAAAAAATAGTCATGCCGCTGGGAAAATTGAAATAAAGCAGACTCAAGTCAAAATGAGCAATGAATTGGGCCAAGGGTCATGTTGTTGGACTTGGCATAGTCAGTTTATGACTCAAAAAGTTCAATGGGAAGGTTTACGCTGGTAGTATGTACTATAGTCACAACTGGAAGTAAAGCTTTACCTTCTTTTTTCACACCTTACTTTTTTTATTTAGTGAAAATACCCTGTTAATATGTTTCTCATATAACCTTCTATATCTTTACTGGCAAACCCAATCAATATCTTACTGTAACAGGTATTATGGACACCAATATTGTACGGGCAAATTACAAGTATATATTATGTCCTGGTATGATATGAAATTATGAGCATCCATTAATCTTTTGTATTAACATTTGTAAGCCACATTTAGGGTGGGGTTGGCCCTGTGACCCTGGTACTAGCACTGGTTAGGCCTGTAGCACCTAGCCTAGCCTTTGAACAGATGAGGAGGTTCAAACCTGGCCTGTGGTCATTTCCCAGCCCCTTCTTTCTCTCCCTCTTGATTCCTGTCTATCATCACAGTCCTGGCTCTGTTATTTGTGTACAGTGGATGGTGCAGTAGGAATAGAGGTGGGGAATTGAGAACTGTGAATCGATTGCCATAATTCCATGATCTCTCATAAATGCCAGTATGTTTTTCAGACATGGGTCTTTATGATTATATAAGTGAACAGAGTTCTACATGGCTTCACTCATTCTAATCAGCTGAAGTGGCCACATGGTAATTAAGACCTTTGGTTTGATACTGATAACCTGTGTATAATACCTTTTAAATCCTAAGGAATTAGGGAATTGGACGGATGAGCAGAGTCAACAATAGTATTGATATTGATAAAATACTACCATGAAACTCATTCGTTGTTAGATTAATAGGAGTTGATCAGTAGTTTGTACTTGACATTGTGAATAATTTAGCATGCGTCTTTGCTGTTGATTGCTTTTGGCTACCGCGGGTAACTGTAATCTGTTTGAATCAGCATTTTCTATTGCACATCTTAGATCAGGTCAATAATTCCACCATCACCTGATCTAATGTGTAAGGTTTAGATTCATAAGGCTGTTTGATTAGCATTTAACTAGAGCTATCACTGGATATTTATTTTTTTAAAAGTAAGACCATTTTGTTCCTTGAACAAAAAGGTAGGCTAGTGTTTTGTAGAAACTGCTCTTGTGCCTGATAACTGATGTCTCTTTCACTGCAATATTGCAAAAGTTGCTATACGTTAGTCAGTCGTAATATACTTGTTTATAACTGATCCAAATGTTTTTTTCTTTTTTCATTTTTCTTTCTTTTTAACAATTGAAAACCAAACTGTTTTTGAACATTTGTGACTTAAGATTTGAATTTAAGAATTCCCATTGTAATGATTAAAGAATTATTTGCATGAAGGACGGGCAAAGTTTTTAGAGTGTTGTTGTTGATATGATATTCTGTTTGTGATCTCCTAACATCTGTCATAATGCGAGGTAGGCAGACAAACCCCATTCAGTACTTGAAATTCTCTGGAAAATATTCAGAAACCTTGAAGCAGACAGTGACTGCATATGACATTGTGTAGCCTACATTAATGATGCCATGAGGTATTATTGTAATTATTTTGATTATTTTTGATATGGTAACGGTGTTATACTTCATGATACAACACTGGCAGGCCTACTTCAGATTGCCTAACTGCTCAGGAAGGTATGTACTGCAGGGTGCTGTTGATGTAGGAGTCTGAGTTTGAGTAGCAAAGTCATTCTGTGTCACAGATTAGTCTAGAATGTGTCATGTGCCAGTGAACGTGATGTTGCTTGCTCATCATTTCAGAAATTTCAGTTTCATTTCAGTTATAAAGCTGCAGAAATTGCACTGAATAGTTTTGTAAGATTAACTTTTTACTGAGATTTGTGTATTGATTTTTTAAGATAGTAATCTGTGCCTCTGCAATTTCTTTCCCCTTACAACTCTGTGTTCCATCTTTCCCTTCCATGGCTTTATATCTACTCACTGTCTCTCTGAGCCCCCTCTCTGTACACTGTGTGTCCCTGTCTGTAGACTGGGTGTATTTGTTTATGATGGTGCAATCTCTGGAAATAAAGAAATGGTTAACACTGTAAGTTTGTTTATCTTTGATGTCAGTTACACCACACTCATAATATACATCACCCATAAACAGGTTTGAAAGAGAAGCCTGTTGTCAGAGAAGCCCCCCAGCATGCACCAGAAACAGGTAATGCTTCCCTGTATCAGTTGAGCCTTACACAAGCACCAGTTTCACTGTAGAGTACTTGCATGGATGTACTGTATGTGAGTATCCAGTTTGGGTATTGGTTTACTGAGATCCTACCAAAAGCAACATGGGAAAGATACATAAAGCTAAGGAATGTAGACGTTATGCATACATTTTGTCCACACAACCATTTAGATTGGCTATTCATGTTTTATGTCTTTTTTTTATCATTCAGATAACTCTGATTTTAAAAAGGAAGTAGAACATGCTGGGGAAGAGGTTGATTTTAATACAGCATCATCAGATCAAGGTGGGCTATGAAGTAAACACCTGATGATCCCACTATTTGTGTCTGTGTACAGTATGTGTGCTTCTAATTGTATTGCGTACAGTATTCAACTGTGTGTGTTTGTTTGGTTGTTTGTTGATTAATTGTATTTGTGTCTTATAGATTCACTCAACATTGACCCTGATTCAAATGGTAATACTCTCAGACTTTGATATCGGTTATTTTCACAACGATACACAGCTCACAGATTGTTTCTTTTTATTCACAAATGTTTATTTTCTCTACAGCTGCTCCTGACACCTCTCATTTGGAGCAAGAATTTATACCGTTTGGTATGCAAATGTTTTCCTAACAACAACATAGCCTAATTGGCCATCTCTTTTTTCATTTAGATGATAACTAGATTTTGGTTGTCTCTTTACAGATCCTACAGAGACCAACTTTGATAGTTTCCATCAAGGTTAGTACCCAGCATCAGAGAGTGTAGAGTAGAAGTGTCCAATAAAACAAGCCATAAATTCTCTCTCTCTCTCTCTCTCTCTCTCTCTCTCTCTCTCTCTCTCTCTCTCTCATACTTTAGAAGACAATGAGGACACCATTGACACAACTGGAGGTAAATCATGGATGTGAATGTGTATTAACCCAGTTACCCCACATGTTACATTAGTCTTGTTTGTTCTTGCTTCCAATACATTACATGCATAATAACAGACAGCAAAATAGTGGCATTTCTGCTTTCAGTGGAGACATTTTGTAGTGTTCAGTGCAAGCTTGTGTGTTTTCACAGAGTTGGTGGTGGAAAGTCCCCCAGAGGAGACAGCAGGTCAGTGCTGGTGGTTTGGATGTCTCAGTCTGAGTGTGGCTGATGGTTTTTAGAGCTGCCACTATTTTATTTTTGTCCCCCTTTGTGAGGGAGGAGCGGGTCTGTGCCTGGAGGTTGTCTCACCATTTGTTCTGTTGACATGTAGGACAGAGCGACACAACAGTGATGTACAGTGATCAGTTGGCCAGTCAGCAAACCGGGGAAGCAGGTCTGTATGACAAAAGATTAGACACAATACAAGATCCCTTAAGGGAAAACCCAAGTAATGTGAAGCTAGCTGGTGTAGCAATATTAGCTACAGTATCAAATCCACTGCATCAATGAATAAAAAACAATCTTATTACTTACATGGTACCCCCTAAGATAGGATTTTACAACTTGAAAGTTGAAATTAACATTGAATTAACATTAACAGTGATTTTGAGTTTGTTGAGCTCCAAGTTTCCCAAGTATTTGGTATGAAGCAGGACATTCTGACATTGCGTTTCATGCCGATCTCCATGCCAACAGAGCCACAAGCTCCTGAATCTGACCACAACTCTCAGGATGGCCAGACCCAAGAGCCACCAGCAGTGTCTGCTACTGAGGCAGCCCAGGACTCTCCGGTGGCACAGCCAGAGGCTATAGAACAGTCTGCACCACAGTCTGAAGCCGCTAAAGACAGCACTCAGTCCAGCCCCACTGAGGAGACCCCCACAGAGGCCTCAGGTATTAACATGTTGGACACAACAAAATGCCCACCAAGAAATTTGCCTTTCTTTCAAATTTGTCTGTGTCAGTTGAGTAATTTTTTTTCATCAATACAATATACAACAGGCAAAAAGAAGAAGCCCAAGATGTTCAACAAATTTGACAAAACAATTAAATCGGAAATAGATGCAGCAGAAAAATTACGCAAAAAGGTATAAACCCACCAGTAGTCACTTCCTTTGTGTTGCAGTCATGGCAGTCATAGATACATTAAATCAGCATTGTACTACAAACACTATTATAGGCTACCGCATGTTTTTGAGACAAGTACTATAGAAGAGTAGTACACTATATATGTGCAGTATACTATATGTAAATACAGTTATACCACTACCAGTGCATATCTTTGAAACAAGTACTTCAGTAATACACATATTAATACACAATAATACACATTCTCAGCGGCTACTCATGGGCCGCTACATTGTGTAATTCTCAAAGGATTAACGTTGTGTGTGTGTGTGCGCGCGCTTGTGTCTGTCCTTCGGGTTGTTCAGGGGAAAGCAGAAGAAGCATTCCGAGCTTTTGAAGGTCTTGTGCAAAAATATCCTCTCAGTCCCAGGAGTCGGTATGGAAAAGCACAGGTAAAAACAACTACAAATCTTACTCTCCTCAAATCAATGAGTCCTTCACATATCTTTTTAACAGTTGCTGTGTAAGTCATGTGACATGGGGACTGTGTGTGTGTGTGTGTGTGTGTGTGTGTGTGTGTGTGTGTGTGTGTGTGTGTAGTCTGAGGATGACCTAGCTGAAAAGTTGCGCAGTAATGACATGCTGCTGAAGGCGGTGAACTCCTACAAAGAGGCTGCAGAACTCCCAGATGCCCCTGCAGCGCTTATTAAAGTTGCACTCAAAAGAAGGGCAGACAGACAACAGTTCCTGGGTAGGCACACATGCTTATACATTACACACTCACTCACTCACTCACACACACACACACACACACACACACACACACACACACACACACACACATTCCACTTCACCCACTTACTGGCTCAATCATGCTAATAAATAATGTGTCTGTCTGTCTCGTTATTTATTTATTTATTTATTTATTTATCTATCTATCTAATTGTCTGTCTGTGATCACAGGCAGAATGCGTGGGTCCTTGGCTACCCTCCAGTTACTTGTCCAAACCTTCCCAGAAGACATTGCTCTACAAAACGACCTCGGAGTGGCCCATTTGCTGATTGGCGATAATAACGCAGCCAAAAAAGTTTATGAAGAGGTGAGAAATAATCTGGAACAAGTCTGTACATGAGACCATGATCTAGACCAAAGCCACCATAGCCCATGGCCACAGACCCTTTTGTTAAAATAGTCAATTACAGTCAGGATTTAGACATTGCAGTTTTTCATCATTCTTCAAGCCTGTTTTCTTTTACATTCTTCTTTTTCCCAGGTTTTGAACAAGGCTCCAGATGATGGCTTTGCAAAAGTACATTACGGCTTCATCCTCAAATCTGAGAACAAGATAGCAGAGAGCATCCCTTATTTGAGGGTATGAAATTGCCTGTTCACACACACACACACACACACACACACACACACACACACACACACACACACACACTTTCCAGTGATTCACACACTCCGGTAGAATCACTGTAGAATCTGTCACCTGAGCGAGCCTCACTTAAGCCATGTATGTGGTCATGTTGTGTTTGGCTCACAGGAAGGCCTGGAGACTGAAGCACCAGGGACTGATGATGGGAGGTTCTACTTCCACCTGGGAGATGCTCTGCAGAGAGTCGGAGACCAGAGTGTGAGTATACTGTAGTAGAACATCCATGAGCTAACTGGGAAGTGGGCAAAGTCTGACTTCAGGGTGACAGCTTCGCTGTCACAGAACGGAAACGTCATTTCACATGGTGAACAAGAGAAAATGTACAAAGCTCAAACGTAACTATTTTGTTCTTTATTTGTATTTGTGTGTGTGTGTGTGTGTGTGTGTGTGTGTGTGTGTGTGTGTGTGTGTGTGTGTGTGTGTGTTCTGCAGGCCTATGAGTGGTATGAGCGGGGACACAAGCGGGGTCACTTTGCGTCCCTGTGGCAGCGCTCACTGTATAATGTCAAAGGACTACGAGCCCAACCCTGGTGGACCGCCAAGGAGACTGGATACACTGACCTGATCAAGGTGAGTTGGGGGGGAACGGAATTAAATGCACAACTAGAAAAGTGCTCAGAGAGCGCAGACCTCCGCCAAGGCAATGTGGTCACAGACACTATATAAATTACAGATCATGTTCTGGATCGCCGATCGCCACCAAAATCTAATCAGTTCTTGCTTGTCTCAATACACGTTGCCCGAAAATTTCATCCAAATCCGTGCAGTACTTTTTGAGTTACCTTATACACAGACACAGACACAGACACACACAACGGCGAAAACATAACCTCCTTGGCGGAGATAATAATCATGTCTAAGGTGGGACTCTTGCATTGCCTTGCATATTTGCTACAGTGATACATGAGTCCCTCTTGTGGCATGAAGTGGTATTGCTGCACTACATGGACCAGGCTTAGTTAATTAGCATGCTAACATAGGTACTGGAGCGACACAGAGAATATGAAATCAGTTGAAGATAGAGCTTGGAAATTTTCTTTCAATTGCTTACAAGGAGCTATTGAACGCATCGTTGTACATGTTGGAGTTAATGACATTTTCAACTTTGACTTAAGTAAGCTTGGAAAACAAATCTTTATCAGCGGCCTACTTCCAGCACAAGGGAGTTTTGTCTTCTCACGATTATTTGTTTTTTCCTTGGAATAAACTTCATACACAATTTCAACCTTTCTTTACAGAGGATTCTTCAGACCAAATAGTACAAAACTTGTTGTAAAAGTCTTAGCCAACCACTATCATCTCTCTCTCTCCAACATGCATCCTTCTGTCTGTCAACTATGATTCTCCTGATAAACACTCTGTAATGGCACAGACAGAACCTCAACAATAACTAAGCAATCAAAAGCTGCACCGACTGATTCAGTCGTACAGTAGTCATCAACAGTCACTCTGTACCTAAATCCCTTCCCTCTGCGTCAGATGGTCATGGTGACATTGAAACTTTTGATATAACTCAGGACCAGCCTTCTATGTCAGGCCTTTCAGGGCCCCTCAGATTGAGATTATGCATCCTGCAGATATCTGCACCACCCATTCTGACTGAAGACAGACCATCAAATGAGCGGCAACAGGAGGACATGTCATATCCAAGGACACAGAGATTTACCGTCATCTTCAGATTTGTGTTTACCATCCCTATCACCAAATTCACTTCAAGTATCTAGAGGATGCTGTCCTTTTCATGGCCAAGACACTCAAAAGAAGTAGTCCACACAACTCTTTCCCACCAAATGGATGGGCAGGTCTTTTTTCGCTCACAAACTCCAGCTACTCTAAAGCACACGGCACCATAGCCTCCTACACATTAAATGCGCAAGGCATCACAGGCCCCTAATATTGATAGTACCAGGGAAGACGATGATGGATTTATTTTCTGATATGACGTGGGTCTCTGTGCTGAGAGGGGTTCTGAAAACAAGCAGATCATTCTCTTTTCCTGTACTTACTAGAAAAAGAAGAATATGTGTGAATCAAGCCAATGGGATAAACCAATCTAATGTGGTGCCTGTTCCTAAATTATCATAAATGTCATAAATCATGATACATTTTTTTTATATTTATATATGAAAGAACACTCACAAACCTCATCAACAATCACTCAATTTCAGTTTCAATTCTAAAATCACAAATTATGTATGATATTGCTCCATTAAGAATTATACTGAAAGAAAGCACCATGCAAGAACTCCCACAGACCTCATCAACCATCAGACTCAATTTCCGTTTCAATTTTAAAATTTACAAATTATGTATGATATTGCTCTATTATGAATTATACTAAAAGAAAGCACTAAAGCACCAAACTTCTAAAGTGAGTGTAGGAAACTTGGAAAATATAACTCTGAACAATCTAACATCACAACTGCCACCAGATCTTCTCACAGTGGATAAATTAAAGTTTCCATCTTTCTTCAGAGGTAAAATTGATCAAGTAAGACTAAATAGAACATCACAGTTGCAAGTAGAGCCTATCTCTTTAAATAGAGGGGGACTAATTACCATTATAATAATAAAATAAATAGGCTATGCGATGACATTGCGTTTTTAATAATAGGCCTACTCTATTGAAATGCGCTTACCTGTGACCGCTCACCGTCATGATCTCTCTTGCTGCCAGGCCTGCGTCTGACAATATTTGTATTGCTGTGGCTCTCAGGCTGTGATTGGTGTAGCGCACCGTTGTCCCAGCTTCCAGGCTCAGTCGAGGTAACATCTAGGCGAATTGGTGAACGCCAAGTGGGATAGAGGTGTACCAGATGTTATCAGGCACTACGTGCTTTGGCTTTAGATATAGGGCTTTTGCACCTGCTGGTATTTTATTTAGGTATTGTGTCAGAGTGGCTACTGGACAGAGAGAATTCCCCTTCTTTTTATACATTGCTCCTCTGAAGTTATCCTTGGCTCACTCCTGTGGGTCTTTGATTTTTTGTTTGTTCATGGTGGCCATGGTGTAGTACTGGCAGTTGTTTTCATCCTTCTTTAGCACGAATGAGTCAGGCTTTAAATCACGGTTTCCCTCGCAGCCCTGGCGTCCGAAGTGAAGCTGTATATCAAACCACACTTTGTGGAGAAGGCCTTTGGGGTTAGTTAGTTGCAGAGCAGGAGAGGTCCGGAGGGTGTTGAGAACCGTAGGTGATATTGTGGGATGATGGTTAGACTTGTCTCTCCTGGCTCTCCTGATCTGTTTCAAGACACCCTTGAAAACATTGTTGCCCGCGGTGAACTCTGTGTCCTGCATCAGGTTCCAGGCACGGCTGAAGGGGGGCTCATTGATGTAATGGTTGAGCCCTGCCTGCAGTCCAGCGAAGCTGCTGATACCATACATTTCACCTTTCGATGTATGGATGGTGCCATAAAATGATCTTAAAATTGGGACCAGTTCGGATTTTACAACGGTATTAAAATCTACGATTTTGTTTTGCTCGTTAAGCCAGGTTTCAAAACACTTTACAGCCCATGATGTCTGTCTTACGGTGTTCACTTCGTGTCGGCTTTTTTCGATGCTGTCCAGCTCCTTGGGGCTTAATGGGTCGCACCAGGGTTACTGATGGAGTAGGCTTAGACCTCGTCTGCTATTGCTCTCTTTCATCTGACTCATACTTTAAATCAAACGTTATACGAAATATTTTGTCTGACATTTTCGTATTCTCGTTTTGCCCATTGGTACTTTCCGCTTTCTAGGAACAGAATAGAATGATAATGCTTAATTTGTAACCGTTACTTCAAAGGCCAAGGCACCCTCTCTGGTTACATTGTATCATTAGCGGAGTGATTATTAGCTGTAAAAAGTCACCAGTGTGTGGCTGCCAGATATCATCACTCTGAGTTAAGTTTGGAATGCGTCTCGACCAATCAACAATACAGAAATAGTTTGACCGGATTTAACTGTTGCATAATTTTGTACAGCATATTGCTCATTTTTTTGTGCTTTTGCCTCCCTTTTGCTTATGCAAAATGATTACATTTTCTTGAATGTGTGTGTGTGTGTGTGTGTGTGTGTGTGTGTGTGTGTGTATGTGTGTTCTCTGTAGACATTGGAGCGTAACTGGATGACCATCAGAGATGAAGCATTGTCTGTAATGAATGCTAGCAGTGGCCTGTTTGTAGCTGAGGATGAGAACCTGAGAGAGAAAGGGGACTGGGGACAGTTCACCCTGTGGCAGCAAGGTACATCATCATTTACAAAACACCTGGTAGCACACACACACACACACACACACACACACACACACACCAGTAATATCACCACCATACAGTATACTAACACTGTAGAGAGAGATGACGTCTGCCCCATCTCATCCTTTCTCTTAGGACGCAAGGTTGCTGCTTCCTGCAGTAGTGTCCCCAAAACCTGTGCCCTGATGGAGCGTTACCCAGAGGCCACCAGCTGTAAAAGAGGACAGGTGAGGCCACCTTAAGGACACCTGGCACCAGGAGGAGCATGTGCCAGCTCCGTTGCTTTGTCATTAATTTTTAACGTTATGTCCTCTGTGACCTGTTCTTCATTCATTTCTCTCTGAGCAAGGCATGTTTGATTCTCTGAAAACATGCAAAATATTTGTTCAGTTTCTTGCTCTTGACCATGCCCCCTTCCGTAACCCTGACCCCTCTAATCTGCAGATCAAGTTCTCGGTGATGCAGCCCGGCACCCATGTCTGGCCTCACACTGGGCCCACCAACTGCCGGCTGCGGATGCACCTGGGCCTGGTCATCCCTAGAGAAGGCTGCAAGATCCGCTGCACCGACCAGACAAGGTCAGTTAGGCCACTCAGACATGCAGCATGCACACTAACATATTCAATCAACACAAACACTGGAGCACCACTCTGCACACTTTCACGTCGAATGACATGCAATGTGCAACTGCCCACTGATACTCTGTACAATGTTTCAATTCAGTGTTTGGAAGTTACATTATATCTAGTGTTTCTACTTCACTTATACCCTATCCCTGCAAACAAACAAATGCTAATTTAAAGAACTAAGCAGAAGAGCTTTTCTGATTTCACAACCTGTTTATGATTGTACTCTGTGTGATGTCTTAAGCTGGGCAGTACAATTTTTGCTCCTTTTTGCCACATTTTTTTTCACTCGTGCAAGAATTTCTTGGATTGTGCAGATTTTCAGCTTGCTTGTGCATCTCACATCGCGTAGTATACACAGGATAATGAGAAGTGATTAACCTCCCACGACCACCTCCCAATCGACAGTCGTAGGGTCGGCTAAAAATCAAACTGGTTTGAAATTCTATCGTCGCCTCCTCGGATACGATTGGTTAAGTGAAAGTGTACTGAAACCATGGCGACAAGTGTGGACTAAACCAAAAAGAACCTTTTTACTTGCTTCAATAAAAGTAGACATAATGCAGAATTCATTTTCTGTGCCACATGAAACAAAGCCCAGGTCTTCAAAGTCCCGTGCATGCCTGCCCCATGCATTTATTTTTCTACACAGGAAGGGTGCAAACAGACAGGAGGACTTGTTAGTGGTTTCTTCCCATAATTTTGAGTTTTGTGTTCAGAATTCACTCGCACAGTGAGAGCAGTTGCGTCGTGGCCAAATATGAGGTTGCACAGTGTGAGATCAATGATGAGCAATAAACTTTTAACCCCTGCGAATTAAACGCAATTTGATCTGGTGCTGTGTCAAACAATTGAAAATATCGTATAGTGTATCCCTGGCATTAGTTGTGTGTAGTAAACTTTCATGTTCCCTGAAACCTTGAAAGAATGCGTAGATATGCTTATGTCCTGTAGAAGGTCAGGTCCAGTACACATCAGTATCGGCAGTGTGTCGTGTGCTCACCTCTACTCATATCCCAAGTGTTCTGGCGTGCGTTCAGATTCATCTAACCTACGCGAACGTCCGTTGCTAACATGATCGGATTTAACAGTAGAATTTGAATGATTTTGTGTAATGTCCTAAAAAGTTTGTTCTAAACTTAAACAAAAATGGCAAACTGAGTAGAAATTACTCGTAGGATTTCCAATCTGGGTGCACAAATTTTCTATCCAGCATACAATACTGTTTGTGGCGCACTACCTCCTCAGACCGTTCACCTTCATTCGCTAACGTTAGCCAAAAACGTGACTTTAGCCAAAAACTGTTCGCCTATATTCGCCAACGTTCGCTATGTTAGGCGAATTTGAATGCACCTCAGGTGTGTTCTTTATGGCCGTGTGAGCTGCACTGAGGTGCTCCATTGATGTTAATATTGTTGTGCTCATATTCTAACTTGTTGCAGGAGCTGGAATGAGGGCAAGGTGCTCATCTTCGATGACTCTTTTGAACATGAGGTGTGGCAAGATGCGGACAGCTACAGGCTCATCTTCATCGTGGACGTGTGGCACCCAGAGCTCAGCCAGACGCAAAGACAGACGCTCTCCCCTATATAAAGGTCAAAAGGTCACGCTAAGACTCCCAAATCCTGACACAGTTCAGCCAATCCCAAACTGTCTCACTCACCATCTTTTCGGAGTCGTCAGAGCCAGAGAGAGCATAACAATACTTGTGAGAAATCATTTGAGTCCCGAGGGAATAAGCTACAAATATCACTTATGTGAAAAAAAAATCCCTTTATTCCAATGTCTGTGGTACTGATATGAATGTAAATGTAAATAGGAATATAAGTATCTCTCCAAGCTTAACGAAGATCAATGTAGCTGCACCTCTGAAGGGCTTCAGCTCAATTTCAGCTGGAATTCAACACTAAACATTCCCATTTGCTTGTCATGCTCAGAGGATAAGCATACAATATGAAACTTAGCGGAAGTTCATCTTTATTTGACATTAGGCTAAGATTTTTTTTTTTGTAAGTCCATTTTTGTTTTCACCAGATTAGAGGTTTGGAATATGTTTGTTTTTGTAAATTTCAAAGTTATCCAGATGTTACTGAGAGCCTACATGAATATTTTTTTAACAAAGACAAATGCTACTTCTGAAGGTCCTACTTTCATGTCATGATGTGAGTGTTCTATGCACTTTGTGTGTGTTTTGAGTGTGTTTGATATGTTAGGTCTTTGTTGAATAAGTGGTGCCTTAAATGAATTGTAGAGTGTGAGTGTGTGTGAGTGGGGGTGTTGTTGTGTGGTGGTGTGTGTGTGTGTGTGTGTGTGTGTGTGTGTCTTATTTGAAGGATGGTGAGATGCCAAATACTATTGTGTCACTGTATCATGTGAGCCTGAATTCAAAGCTGAATCACATGAAGATTCTTTTATGAACAAACTGGGCAGAGACAGATAAGCCATTTGATGCATGTGAACAGAATTTGCTGAGAAACACATACAGTATATAGGCTATATCTGAATCTTCTGGAGAGCATATCTTATCTGAGTGGCAGAACCAAAGGCTGCTTCCCATGCTGCATTCCCACCGTCTAGTCACTGGCACAAACTGATAGTGCCTGGAGTTTGCTTATTTGTTTTTAACAGATGGCATTTGTGTCATTACGGCTTCATAACTTTGTTCACCATACCGTTCCATTTTCAATTTGTTCTAATGCGTCCCATCAAGACCAGATAAAATCTTGTTTGCTGTATTTCGGCCCATGTTCATTTGAAAAGGTCATAACCCATGCATTGTATAACAGCACAATTAGCTTAGCTTTGATGAACCATATTCTTGAACCATTGTAGAATTTCTTTTTCTCAAAGTGGAGTGTGCCTCTCAGGATAACTGACTACTGTAATAAAAAATGCCAACTGACACCTTGTAATTTGTTGCACTGAAAAACTGAATTTATGAATGGATACCTTCCTTTTTCATTCAGTGAGTAAACATTGTCATCAATACTCATTTTGCATTTCTCTGTTCAGATGCATTGTGCAGAAATACTGTACATTTAGAAAACAAAACATTTGTGATTGAAATGTGTGATGTAGTGCCTGCATGAGAAAAAAAAATACTCAAAACATTTCACATTAGAATTCTCATCATACAATCACCAGTAAGACATTTTTTTTAGGGACATTATGGTGACTGGAAGTAAATTTTCTGTTGAAATGCCATGATGGATAATGTTCTGCAAGGTTGGCATTGTGTTCCCATGGAATGAGCCCAGACAGAGTGATGCAGGACCCTGACACAATGCTGTCACAGAATGCATTCTAGTCAAAGTAGTAGGTCTGAAGAAAGGGCGAAGTTTCTGAGCTGTTCTCAGGACTGTAGTTGTAGATCAAAGACCTTCTCTCCTCCTCTGCACTTGAAAAGGCATGAAAGTTTTTCCTCGCTGTAAGATTTACAGTACAGTTAGAAATGAGCAAATTTGTCTGAAACAGCTGATATACAGAATGTTTGGCATTTTGCAACAATATTGGTTGGCCAATTTGCTCTTTTCCTGACCTTACCTTCATTAACAAAGAAATGTGCAAAGTAGAAACTGACTTTGATAGCTGAGGGTGAGTGTGGAATGAAAGGTGTGCCCCATTCAAAGGCATTTTTCTCTGGATGCCACACTGTGCCATACACTGGATAGTCATGCGCTATGGACAAACAAATACATATTGATTGAGATTTACACTATAAACTGACCTAAAGTTACAGCATTTGTCGGGTTTGTCTGAGGTCATACAAGCTATCAACTATCAAAATACATTTAATGATTCTTGTTTGATTGTGTTTTGGTTTCTGGTCGTGCCTTACCTTCTATAGTAGAAACAAACTCCTCCTCCCCATCATGGTTGGTGCTTAGGATCTTATAGAATTTTCTTAAAATATTGTTATTATTGAAACTCTAAAGAAGGGAAAAACAAATGAGTAATCTTTTTCTTGCAACAAGGTTAATAATGTATGTGTATTATTAATTTTGCCCCATACCTTCACTGTGATGCTGTATTTGTGAGAGTGAGTTGTGATGGGCTCAGTAGCCAAAGAGGTCATGAGATCCTCAGGGAAATCCTGGAACATTCTGCTGTCTTTGGCATCTGCATCAGACCCATATTGGACATAAGGAACAACAACCACACATTCTCTTACCTGCCATTCTAGTCAATAGGGTTGCCTCCCCGACAGGCTTTAGAACAGGGGTGGGCAATTATTTTGGCCTAAGGGCCACATTGGCTTTTGTTTCCCCTGATTAGGGGAGGCTTGTTTGATCTTTAAGAGCACTCACCTTCAGTAAAATCCATTGGCAGGGCGTAGCCACTGCTGTCTGTGCGAGAAAGCAGGTATTCCCCACAGGTGATGTGTGTCAGCATCTGCATTCCAAGACAGGTACTCCACACAGGGAAATAATCTCCTCTGCAGTTGGCCTGGAGACAATGTACACACAGAGAGATTATGTGTGAGACTTTTCTATAATCAATATGAAAATATCACTGGGCTGAAGTACAAGGCTATCATCCACCTTACCTCTATAGCTAGGTCATAGAAAATTGTTGCAGCTTTGGCATAACCCGAATTCTGAATGTGAACCCTTCCACCAGGCAATACAATCCTGCCGTGAAAGTACATTAAAGTGTATGAAAATATGACTGAGAGAATCAAATGTTGAAAATGTGACAAACTGCCTTGATGGATCCAGTAGCTACCTACCCATTTATGCAGTTAAATATTCTAAGATATTCAGCTTCTGGTTGATTGATCCTGAAACAAAATCAGCTAGGTAAAGTTAGTGTAATAACCTATATTCACTCAATATTATGAGCATGGCTGACCTTGTTGTGGTGTCAAATATGTCAAAAATGTCAAATACTCTTACATGATGGGGACGACACGTGCTCCACCAGACTCCAAGAATTTGACATAAGATGCAGGTATTTTGGTCTTCTTTCCAATTTCTTCAGAGGAGGCCTCTTGGGCTAAGATCCCTTCAAAGTGAGTTATCACATAATCATTACTGTAATACCAACAGAACGCAAGATAATGATGTTTATGTCTGTTCATTGTCTATACCATCTCAGGTTCTAAAAGACCTATGACTAATCTGATAAATAAAATGATTATCTTTAGCACTCTGGTTAGCTTAGCTGTCACCTGCTATCTATCCGCAATCTTTCTTATATTACAACAGCTATGGTCAAAAATGCTGGAATTTTTTCTTTACTTAGGCCTACATGTGAAAAGTAAAAAAAGCACTTACCTATTATTGGTTTATCATTTCGCCTTTCCTGCAGATAACTGATGTGAGACATGTTGTTAAAATCCAAATGCAGTCACAGTGGGCTTAAACAGAGAACAGAGACTCCACCTACACCTTCTCACACACACAGCTCTCTTGAGGCTGTTGGGCCATTTAAGCTGTTTCTGTCAAGAGTGTCTCACGATATGCCAACCAACCTGTCAGTCAAGTCTTGCTGGCTGTTGAGGACATCCTTGTCACACTCAGCTCTTGAAACTACAAACTTGTCAAACTCCTGAATGAAGTGATATGGAGTAGGATATTTTTATACAAGTCAACAGAATATGCTACTGTATCAAATAGGTAATGATAATGTCCTTTGTCTAACATGTCTATTTATTGGATGGGGCAGTGTGACAGTGAGGACAAGTAGGAGATGTGGTGAGAGATGTAAATGTAAACCAGGACAACCCGCTGGTCCCACCTTCCAAATCAACCCCTCCCCCCAGTATCACGACCTTACAAGTCAAACCTCCCCTTTCTACAGATCAACAAAGAACCAGAGTACTTCATGATAGCTCATGTCTATGGGAGAAAGTGGCATCAGATCTGAGCTGCCAGCTATCACCCAAATTAGTGAGATGCAAAAGCCTGGTAAATTATTTTTTGTATTTTTGTACACCATGGACTTTGACATAAGTATTGTATGATTTTGTATTGTGTGAACGGAAGAACGGAATTGGATGACTTGGGTGTTTTGCCACAAGCATACTGTATATGTGAGAATTGGGTTGGGCGTATGTGTAAATTCAGCAAATATTAAAAATTACAAAGTAACGTTATTACCGAGAGATAAATTCAAGTTGGCATTGTGAAAACACAGGCAAAGTCAATCAGAATTATTAAGAGTTGTCTTGATCTTTTATTGAGAAGGAAACCCGACTTGTCAGTGTACCGGAGATGGGTGCAAGATGAAAAAGACAAAGCCTCATAACATTCTGTAAGAGTGGAGATAAGCCTGACAAAATGGTTATTTACCTTTCTCTGGAATTACACACTGAAATTCTGTCTTAACTATGTAACCCCTCACAATTTGGTTTGCTATTGATTTGCCGTATGGATTTTCAGCTACACAAAATGACGATACTTCACCAGACTCACCCTGGCTGCAAAGCCAACTTGCTGCCACAAGTGGTGTCTAGATTTCTACTTCTCCACTTCTACTTCTTTTTGCTCCTTATAGAGAGGCAAAGTCATGGCTACACCTTTGTCCGTGGAAGTGAATGTACAAATAAATATTATAATTTTCTGGTCTTCTTTGATTTATACACAGAGTCACACATAGTTGTATTTGAACTTAAATGGTAAATCAAGGCTATGTCTATTGTATAATGATAATCTAAAGTTACTTTTGCAACCTGTCTACAATCAATTTAATTTTGATGTTACTGAACGTCAAAATGTATGTTTACATTATAAACATTATATGTGAAATCCATGGCTCATACCAAAGCAGACCAGAAAATGCCATTTACAACATCTGTATCTACCCATTCACTCCACTGGCCTCAAAAGGTCCAAGCGCGAAACCAGACTCAGGTGTGACGTCGCCTCTCTCTAGAATGTCTAGAAAGTTAAGATGGTGGGGCATCACAAAAACAAACAGACCAGATGTATTTAGCTGAAGTTATGTACTGTTAATCAGCATAAACACATTCAAATACCATCAAAATTCAACCATCTTATTTATTTGCAGTATTTTATATTTTATTTTGCAGTTTTTCTTTATTGGTTTGGCTCATGTCTTGAAACAGAAATTACATTCTCAAAACTCTAAGTTCATTTGGCATAACACTCTCACAATTCTGCACAACACCATAGATAACCTGCAATACCACATATGTCTGTTCACTCATGCTTCAGACATACAGTATGTGGTTAGACATATGAGAAGTGATATGGAGTAGAATATTTTTATACAAGTCAACAGAATATGCTACTGTATCAAATAGGTAATGATAATGTCCTTTGTCTAACATGTCTATTTATTGGATGGGGCAGTGTGACAGTGAGGACAAGTAGGAGATGTGTGAGGGTGAGAGATGTAAATGTAAACCAGGACAGCTCTGTCTCTACCCACTGGTCCCACCTTCCAAATCAACCCCTCCCCCCAGTGTCACATGACCTTACAAGTCAAACCTCCCCTTTCTACAAGTCAACAAAAATTCAACCATTTTATTTATTTGCAGTATTTTATATTTTATTTTGCAGTTTTTCTTTATTGGTTTGGCTCATGTCTTGAAATTACATTCTCAAAACTCTAAGTTCATTTGGCATAACACTCTCACGATTCTGCACAACACCATAGATAACCTACAAAACCACATATGTCTGTTCACTCATGCTTCAGACATAATTTTTTTCTCATGTAAATAATCAGCGGCACCCAAACTGCATAGATCCTCCTCAATAGCTTCTGCTCATTTCTCTAAACAGACCGTACGTTCGCCACTGGTTTGGCAAAACACCATAGATCACCAGCAAAGCTCATATCTCACGATAAAGCAATTTATTTTGAATGCACAATCTTACAAAGTAAACTTATAAACGAAATATACAAGGAAAATGATCTGTAGGTTACAGTATTTCAAGAGATGCGTATATTATTCAAGGTATCCTACTCTTTTTTTGACAATTGAACAGACCAAAACAGTATTGTTTTTTGTTGGTGTTGTTGTTGTTTGTTTTTTTAAAGACAAGGGAGGCCCAAGTGATTTACAGTTTTTCTCAATTGGTTTGGCTTATTTCTTGAAACTGAGATTACATTCTCAAAATAACATGGATAAATCTCCAAACTATCTTGCAGTTGTTCAAAACAGAGTTGTATTTCTCATTGCTTTCATCAAATTTTAATATGCATTAGTACATGTCTCTATTGTCTTAGTGCATTTTGGAAATGATTCAGTTTAAGTAGCCTACAGTTTGCCTACATTTAACACATCTTCCAATTGAATAGATCTTGTTGATCTCAACTGATTAGTAAATTTTCAGTCTTAATGGCTGTCATTCAAAAGAGTGAAACGGCACTTAAACCTACATCAACCTGATAGGGCAAAGGAAAACAAAAATGAATCTAATTTGTATCATATAATTAGAATATTGTTTCACAAATTCAGTCTACGCAACGCAGCATCAAATTCTCTCATCATACCTGCTGACACAACAGGATTATTGATTGATTCCCAACCTATTTCTCCTTTTAATCATAGGAAAAAAAAAAGCCTATTGTTTCCTTGGTGATGTTCCTACATGATGGCCTACTGGAATAGCTTGCACACACACACACACACACACTGTCTCTCTCTCTGTTGCTGTATTTATGGTATGTCCACAACAAATTCCTCCATACTTTGACATTACTGGAAGTAATACTTTTGCAGGAAAGAGGAGCCGGAGGCACCAGAGAAATCTGGACTGTGGTTCTCAATCAGGTGCCTCAGTTCTTCCTTTTCATTGGGAAAGGAATGGAAGTTTTTCTTTGCTGGGAGGAAGAAACAAACAGGTGAAATGACAGCAAGCACCTCATGATCTCTTTTGTTTTTCCAAGAAAGCTGTGTGTTAGGTGTTATCAAGCTGTTACGAGGCCTAC
Organism: Sardinella longiceps; assembly: GCA_027497455.2. Lineage (NCBI taxonomy): Eukaryota > Metazoa > Chordata > Actinopteri > Clupeiformes > Clupeidae > Sardinella > Sardinella longiceps. Next base: position 30,199,295 of record JAODXP020000027.1, read on the forward strand.
CTTCATTAACAAAGAAGTCTGCCATGTAGAAGCTCATTTTGATTGCGGATGGTGTGTGTGGGTAATATTTCTTACTCCACTCAAATGCATTTTTCTCTGGATGCCACTGAGTTCCATACACAGGATAGTCATATGCTATAAGACACATTCACACACAAACATCAACAGACACCAATAACACAAAAAAATGGACACACACACACACTTCAGAGTTGTTCATACCTAGCCTGACATAGCCCGACCATAATACTGCTGTTCATCCGTATTCATGGTCTGGAGGTTTGAAACGATTGGACACCTCGTCTAATCAGCTTTGCTGATTGGCCAGTTGTCTATCTACCAATGTAAACCCGCCCCAGAAGACTGTCCCCAGACCATGGATACAGATGAACATTCGTATTATGGGCGGGCTATGTCAGGCTGGTTCTTACCCTCCATTGTTGAGATGAACTCTATGTTCCCATCTGTGTTGGTGCTCAAGATTTTGTAGAACTTTCTGAGCTTTTCACTCTCTGTGAAATTCTTAGTGAGAGACATAAGTGGGTTAAGAGGTAATCAGTCTTTTACCTGTAATAAATAAACAGTCTAATGGGACAACTAACTTGTATACTGTGTCATTTTCTCACACCTTCACAGAGATGCTCCATTTATGGGAATTCACTGTGATGTTCTCTGTTGCCAGAGCCGTCATCACATCTGGTGGGAAATCTTTAAAGAGTCTGCTTTGATTGGCACCTGTGTGATAAAAGGATTGGGGAAATAAAGGGGTTGGTCGACTAGTAAACTACACCGTTACGAAAGGAGGATTGTTGTGTCTAAAAGTGAGTACAAAGGGTCATGGTTATGGAGTCCAACATTATATGCCATGGTCTAGTTCACTCTAGTTGACCAGAGGCAACACTTTGACTTGACTTTGTTTTACATTGTGAAACTATTCTTTGTATTAAAATCATGAAATGTCTTTCAACTATCTTAGTGCACAACTTAATGTAGTTGTGTACTTTGCCTGTTTCATCTATTAATTTTAGTACACTGCTGTGGCTGCTATCTTACATGTCACAATAGCTAGCTTTCACTTAAACTGATTTGGGTATGACAAGCCAGCCTATAACATAAAATGTATAGTCTGACTACGACAGACCCTTGAGTACAACAGCTACAACCAATCTGAGCAAAAAACAAGCCGATTCACACGGCGCTAAACCCGCCCAATGATCCCCTGTCCATATAGAGCATTGTCATTGGCCAAATACCACAACATCTGTATGCAACTTACAGCATATGTAGAGCGTTGTGGCTGGCTAGACACTAACAACATCTGAGTATAGCTTCATAGAAAATGGCGTGCTCTTATCCAAGTTTTTTCAGTTTTTTGGTTTTGGGTGCTCTTTTAGCACTCTTAACATGCACTACTCTGTCCTTTTGTGTTACTGCCCTGAAGAAGGCACTCATGCCGCTACGCGTGGGCCTTGTTTTTAAGTTGTCCATGTAAGGACTGGTCATTTAAATAAAGACTTTTTAAACTGGGAGTGCCTTAGTCAGTACAAATCTTCAAACTAACATCTGAGTATAACTCAGTCATGTAACTATGGCTCATTGCTGGACGTACTCGCTGAGCAAATCAATTTGCTACCGCTAGGGTACGTCTAGAGTTCTAGGCTATATTACAACTGCATTCATTGCAAATTATAGGGATACTTTTTAACTTATTTCCTGTCTCCCTCCGTAGCTAAAGAGACTCCTCTATTTCAAATGATTTGTTTACTAAAGTCAGCTAAACTGTAAGTCAGTATGTATTAACCAGACATTACATTTGTATGATTTAATTGTATTTTTTGGCTAATGGTACATCATCCAATGTCCCCACACAAAGCTGGCTTCACAAACTATTTACAGCTTTCCGAAGAATCCAAATAATTAATCTCCACCAACCTTGTGTGAAACTCAGTGGCAGGGATACTCCTCTGGTGTTTGTTCGACACAGCAATTTCTCCCCACTTGTGATAACCAAGAGCTGCTCAAATCCCAGACAAGTACCCCACACTGGGAAATAATCACCTTTGGAATTGGCCTATCCCACAGATGACCAGACATAAATACAGACACACAGTTACACAAAAAGTATTGCTCATTACTACTTGCACATTACTTACTAATTTACAAGTACACTTTACACAATTTACGCTAACTTGTCTTGTGTATTTCCACATAAATAAATAGATAAACAACACTGCAAACTGTACCTCCAATGCGAGTTTATAGAAGAAGTGAGCTGCTTTAGCATATCCTGATGTGATGAGGTTTGCAGCTCCGCCCGGGAAGAGGATACTGTAAAAATTAAATGTCTGAGTGGCTTCCTCTTATAGAGTAAATTATACACACTGATATTTTCATCAGCTTACCCATTAATAGAGTGAAACAGCTGATGGTATTCTTCTTCAGATCGATTAATCCTGTAAAAGTAGTACAGTGCATGCAGGTGTGCAAGCGTGCACGGACACACAAACACACCCACACACATAAGTCATCCATATATTCATACACTAGCCACAGTGGACTTAGACTCCTCCTAGTGGTTGTAGTTGTAATTGCATTATATTGCATTTCACATGAGCCATTGCTTCATGGAGAACACAATGACACCATCGATTCTTAAGTAGACTCTACTGTACTTATAGGGAGCAACTATGAGTTTTACACCGACATCTTGTATACAATCTAGATAGATAGACAGATAGATAGATAGATACTTTATTAATCCCCAAGGGGAAATGCAGTACTATGATGCTGATCATATCAGTAGGATAATTATGTGGCAAGCTCTTACATCACAGGTACGACTCGTGCCCCTGCGGCCTCCAGAATTTTGACGTAAGATGCTGCAATGTATGAGTTACGCTTTGATTGGGGACGTTTCAGATCTTGTGCCAGCATACCTAAGGGGAAAGCCGTAATAATAATACATGAAAAAAAAGAAAAAAAAACCTTATTTGTCCCCTCTCACACAGACATAAATCACTGTAGGAAGGAGAGTCAAATTATTATGTGGTAACGGGCCTCTTTGAGAAAGCACTTTCACAGACTTTAAAGTGAAACTCCAGTGCTGTTTTTCATCATGTGGTCAAACTTTAGTTTAAAATTACGACGGTAGCTGTTTTTTTTTTTTTTTTTTACCCACACAAGGAGTTTCAATGACGGGTGCAATGTCTTTTATTCGTCATATTTTTTATCTTTTTGTCCATATTAAGTTGGTACTTATTTTTTTGTGTGTGCAGTACATTGTGTAGGGCACCATAAAATAAACCTGCATTGCCTGGGTAAAATATTCTGTGTTTTTAACTTCTGCTCGTAATCTACTGCAGTCAGCAAATTGGTACGACTGGGCTAGAAGATTGAATGACACCAAACAAACACCTTGACACAGTGAAAATATATATATTTTAACATTGAAAACTCCAAAAAAAGCTCACCAATGATTGGCCTATCATTTCTTCTCTTGTCATTCTGAGCTTCTATAGCTGCAAGTATCTTTGGTCCAATGAACAGGCAGGCAAGAAAGAGCACCCTCATGATTCTAGAGAGAGGCGTTCAATGGCAGTGGCTTCCTTGTGCAAGTGCATATGAAACCATGGTGGATTTCACAAATTTTCACCAAAAGATTTTGTGACATAAGTTATATGCCTTATACAGTATGTCCCAATGTTCTTAACAGAAAAAAAGGACCGTGGCACGACTATATAGCTTATTAGAGTGGAGTTCCATTATAAAATATTAGGCTACACTATATTTTCAAATATCTGTGACATTTACATAGAGTGTACTGTAGGCTACATGTTTTGGAAAAGGGAGGCAAGTAAAGTTTATATAATGGCACATTAACAAGAGCATCTCAATGTGCTTTACAGATACTGTAATAGGGAACCGTGTAATTGAAGAAAATCTTTGAAAGAAAAGAGAAACAGATGATCAATTTCAAGGAAAGATAAAAAAAAAAAATAAATAAAATAATTTAATGCAGGATAAAGGTGACAAGGATGAGATAAAAAGCAAAGAAAGATAAAAATCAATTGACAAAAGCAAGATAAAAACAGAAACAATAGTTTAAAGTTTAAAGTTCAGTTTTTAGCATGTTTACACCCTTTCTGGAGTGTCTAGGATGAAATAGAATCATAGACACAACAATTATTCTATTTCAGGAGAGGAGAGAAAAGTAGAGATTTCTAAATGAGCCAAATATTCGAGACCAAAATTTTGGTGTTGATGATTCTATTTCATCCTAGACACTCCAGAAAAGGGGCTAAACATGCTAAAAAGTGAACTTCCCCTTCAAATATCAAAGCAATTTCAAGGTAAGAGAAAACATTAATAACCTAATGCGAGCTTCATCTTAAGTTTGTTTTTTTAAAGTAGAGACTGTTAGAGCTTCTTTAATCTGTTCCAAAGTTGAACCATGGAACCAAAAGAAAAACCAGGAACTTTTTTTCTAGGAACAAAAACAATTTTTTAATTATATTTTGAACCAAAACAATTTTTAACTGACCTTACCAATAAAGAAGCCAATGAAGTCTTAAGTCTCAATGACTCTTTAAACAAAGTGTGATACTTAGGCCAGCAAATTTGCCTGACTTTAAGCCTATAGAAAGTCTATGGGGTGCTGTGAAGAGGAAGATGCAAGGCGCTACGTTCAGAACTTTCATCAAGGAATGGTTCATCATCAAGAAATGGTTGTCAAACCTGGTGACTCATTGATATTACAACAATGAAGGTTTTTCCTTGAAACAATATACAGTATTTGCAAGAGTTTGAGAGGTTTGTTGTTCAGATCTATACCGCTGAATCCGGAGTATAGTTCACATGCTTCTTACGTTTATTACTGGAATTAAACAATTATTTTTGGAACTATCTTCCATCATATTTTTTCTTACACCGCTGCATTTTGTATGATTTCTAACTGATTGTTAGCATATCAGCATTTCCTCCAGTGCAAGGCATGTAATTAGCAGATTAGACAAATAGCACATACAATACACTGTACAATACACAATAATTACTTTTTCGTTTTATTGTTCAGCTACAGGAAGAAGGGAAGTTGGTTTTCAGAAAGCTTAACAAAGAGAAGTCCTGCATTAAGAAACATACTTCAGTAAGAAGTGGTATTGCACAAAGAAGTGTTGCTTTGCAAATAGCTGCACAAAAAGAGAAATGCTTTGAGACATTGCATCCTATGAAAAGAGAACTTAGACATTCTGCTGTGCAAGAAAAAATAATGCTAGTTTTTAACATTCTTGTCAAAGGTTCTTGTGAAAGGAATATTGAAAAGCCTACTGCATTCATGCCAAGCTCCACTGGGAGCGTGTCTATGTTCCCACATTTTCCCCCCCAAAATCTGAGAAGGGGACCAAAACAGAGTCATGGTACTTTAGAGATGTGTGTTTTGAGGTCAGACATTATTTTAACCTCTTGAAAAAGAGAACCCTATAATATGGCTCCAATAATAAAGCATGTTTAAAGGAATTATTAGGGAATTATTTCTGGTAATTCATTGCAAATTGACTTGGGAGTGTTTTGCATCTGAATAATTTAAATAGTTTAAGCCAGTATATAGTGTAGCCTATGTTGTCATTCAAATGCAATTAAATTACTACAATTAAATTATGCATATTTCAATAGAAAAAATAAACCTGACAAATGTGACAGCCCATGACATTAAAAACAGAATTAAATAGTTTAAATGAAAAAAAAAAAAATACAGATTGCGCAATCTGAGCTTCCCCTATCTGAAAAACCAGCAGCCGCCACTGGTTCCACATCATACAAGGCTCTGGGATCAAGACTGTTTTCAGTTTCAGAATCTTCCAATGTGGACGGAAGGACTAACTGATGAATATTACCTGTGTTAGTGTGAACATTAGCCTGGCGAGTGCCAAACTAAAATCACAAGTGATATTTAGTCTGGGGACCTACCTATTGCATTTCTCGTCGCGGAAGCATCGTTTACAATTGTCCATAGCCGTTTATTGGGCGCTACGAATGTCGAATCATAGCGTCTGTACA
>JAODXP020000027.1:30205448-30256157 GCA_027497455.2 Sardinella longiceps
TCAGACCATTACCCTGGGGACCCGGGTTCCATTCCGACCCGAGGTCATTTCCCGATCCCACCCCATCTCTCTCTCTCCCACTTGTGTCCTGTCATCTCTACACAGTCCTATCTAATAAAAAGCCCCAAAAATATCTTAAAAAAACATATGTGTTTTATATCATATTCTTTATACGTGGGGATGCCATGGTAGGTGTTGTTGCCACATTTTGTGTTAGACAGCTGTGGTCTAGTGGTTAGGGCTTAAAACTTGTAATCCGTCCAATGCGTCATCTAAACTATCAACAGTCCTACTCTCCAGCATGCAGCCCACTGTACCAGGTCAGTCTAGGTAACTTCACTGTCTGCTGTGTCTCACCAACTCCATGTGGGTTAATTATATTCTTATAAAGCCTGCATAGTTTTATATAAATTTCATGTATGTTACATGTATGTTATATGTAATTTGTATGTCTCATATACTGAAACTTAATGTTCCTTATAATTTACTTATTCAAATCATATATTGTGCGCTTCATTCATATATGACTTAAATGAGAAACGGGCCACTTTTGTAGTATGTGCCATATAAGATTTGGATAGTAATATATGTTTCTGACAGGAAAGGTTTTTATATGTTTTTTATATGACACTTCTTATAAGTTTCATATAAATCTTTTTCATATGGGAATAATTATGATACTACAAGTTATTAGCGAGCTAACACTAGGCTAGCTAGGGGCGTCTAGATTTCTAGGCTAATCGCGTGCAGAGGCGACTTGACAGACAACGGCTGCGCCCGTCCTCTACCCAATCCAGCCCTTCCAGACTCAAGTACAGAAAATCTTCTGTACAGAGATGGCTGCCAGGCTAGGATTTGAGTACTACATCACTATGTGCAGCAGCAGCTTACATTGGCTAATTTCACATTTTTACCCAGAAAGCATGAGGTGCAAGTTATTTTCTAAATCTTTTTAAATTTCTATTTGACATTTACAACTGACACCAACATTGTCACCATCTTAAGGCCAACATGTCTTACAGTCCAGGCAAAATAGCATTTTTCGGCAGACTAATTGTAAAAGAATTTATTTCAGCTTGGATCATCTCTATGAGATGTCCAGAACAATATACTAAAAGTCCTAAGAAATCTTAGTCAAGGAAATCTAAAAAATAGTGCAGGAAAGGACTTTGGGACAAAGGATGTTGTTCTGGACACCTCAAAGAAATTATCTAAGATGAAAAAATATTTTAAATAGTTTTTGGCCCCAAAATAGGCTACTTTGCCTGGACTATTAGTAGTCTTGGATTCTGTAACATTGATTGCTTTAAATCCACTGCCAAGTGTAGGCCTAAGTCAGGGGTAAATTACAAACGAGAAAAATAATGCCTTTGAAAACACTTCTTTATCATGCATGAATTCTACTACATCCTCGAAATGAAATTACTGAGAGTGAAAATGGCCATAATTAAGCCCCTTTCAGAAGTTTATTGCAATAGTCAGAAACAGTCATAAAGAAGTATACACAAAATAAGCTTCATTATAGGGGAGGCAATTAAAAACAGAAACTGTGAACTGTGTGTGTGTGTGTGTGTGTGTGTGTGTGTGTGTGTGTGTGTGTGTGTGTTTTTGTGTGTGTGTGTGATAACAGTGAACTCCAATTTAGCGAATGAACATCCCAAGTAGGATCAAAATCAGAATAATCAAGTTCATTTTGAGTTGAGAAGCTTCATTGCACAGGGATCCTTCACAGCAGGTTACGTTACTAACAAGGACAACCTGAGAGGAACACACACTTCTAGATGCACAGCCACGAGATATCAGAGTGATGTTATTTTGAGTGGATCCTGCTGTAGAAAGAGAGAAAGAAAAAACATTATGAGTGCTAAGTGTGCTTTTCATTTCCTTAGCATGTTCTATGTTCATAGATTACTAGTTTGTGGTAATGCAAATTGGGAAGAATTTACAAAACAGTTGTTTAGGATTACAGCATTTTGAGGTTTAATGTTATTAAATGTAGAAAATAATTATAAACAATGTGCAAATAATTGCAAATCCAATGTGCAAATAATTCCAAATCCAATAAGTATGTATGGAATTACTCTTTAGTTTCTTACACTGTAATTCATGCACATTGAAACTCTGGGAAAAATTGTATACAACCACAATGCCAAAAAATGTGTCAGTTTTAATTTTTCTATTATTATTATTATTTTTAATTATTTGAAAGAAATTATTTCAGTACAAACCAATAGCTTAACACACATGGTTGTAAGTGAAAAATAAACAAACCAATGATACTCACATTCAAAGCATCTATCTTCTATTCCCACACAAGTGAGAGTAGAATTGCATATCTGGGAAGGACTTTCGCAGGTAAAGCAAGACAGGCCATTGTTTGTTATATCTGGAGCTGAAATTAAATAAAATAATTTTACAGGTTGGCATATTTTATTGTCCATAGTGGTTAATGTACAGTAATCCCATCAACTCCTTTGTCTGTTCATGGCAATTAAGCATCATATCATACTCATAATGCACTGTTTAAGCATTGGCTCAAAAATTCTGGTTGTTGCTTATAGAAAAATTTAATTTACATTCCTTAAATAAGTATACACGTACATGGAACATAGTGCATATAGAATACATGGAAAAATAATTAACAGCCAACCTGGTTGGTCCTCAGTATTGCACCTATTTGTAGTGCAACAGGAAATAGCACCTGCAAGACGGCTCTGACCCAAGCCAAAAGAATAGGTCTGCGCCGAATTTAAAGCACTGAAATTATTACATGTGCTTTCTGGAAGACAACCTCTGGTGAAAGTGATGACAGGGCTAGTTGCTGAAATTGAGGACACATTAGTACAATTAAATCATATGAAATCATACTGTATAAGCTGCAGCACATTGCATTCAGCTTCAAAACATGTCTTACATGTAGAGGTTGTTGATGCGATTGTTGCTGAAAAGCATGCTTGACCGTCAGTGCAGGTTTGGCTCACTGGGTTACCACAGTTATTATTGCACGCAAGGCACTCTAGCTGTGTAGAAACTGTCAATAAGGTTAGTACTTATTCCAGATATCCAGATATATTAACAGTGTATTTTCAGCTTCAAAACCTTCAAAATGTTCTTGAAATATTAAAATGGAGAAAATACTATATACTATTTGAGTTACAAAATGTCAGTTTTACCTGGATAGACCAGAGCATACGTGAATGCAAGCCTGATAATAAGCATCATCTTCATCAGGTACACTGATTATTTCTATTACCAGTTTTGAAAGCAATGGCCTTATATACTGTGTTGAGGAGGGACTAAAAACATAATGACGCAGCAGTGTCAAGGGGCGATCAAGGGTAGGTCCTGGCAAAGGTACAGTATGCCTATTAACTGACAACCACAAGGTATGCTGATAGACCTGGTGCACAATAAGCCCTGTCAAAAATGGCCAAATGATTTATAGGCCAGGCCAAAACCTTGTAATATCCTCTGTGATAATCTTTGATGGCTGAGTGATGAGCTCTGAGACTTGCTGTGGATTTTTGCATTGAGGAATCACTTTTACTGTACTGGTTGCTTACACATGTGTTTGCAAGAACTTGTCTTGCCCCTGTTAGTCTGCCCCCACTGGTAGAAGTCTACCACTGTGTTTAACAGTCCTCTCTTGTCAAACTAAATGACAATTTGTATGTTTCTAATGTCTGGTGTCTGTTTCAGGTCTCTGCAAATAGTTTCTGCTCATTAGCTGCTCAATAAATTCCTTTTTTGTGTCTTCGTGCTTATTGATTAGTTTAGTGGTTGCACTAGATGTTGTAACCTCTTAAAGGTTCCCTAAGGTACTAGGCCTTAGGGTGGCATAGTCAGGCTACTAGGGTGTGGCTTTTAGCCTCTCCCCATGTCACCCTGTCACATTCTGGCGCGAAGCGCAGAATAGACATGGATTTCATGCTTTGTTTCGCTTGCTTTCTTTTACCTGGCAGACCTGTATGCTTTGTTGTATGTGTTTTGTTTGTTTCAGGACAAGATGGCACACATCCACAGATCCAGTAGTTTCACTTTCAAAATCTTTTGTTGCGCTGTGGCACCGTACCAATGTTTTCTTGCCAGTCATTTTATACATGGCATGAAGCTGACTGGCGATCAAAATGCAAGCGCATTTAGTTTAGTTTAGTTTACTTTATTTGATATGGACATGGCAATTACATTGGACAAGACCAGATGCATTGTTTAAAGGGGAGGTTCGGTTTTTAACACATTTGGCCCTTTTCTAGAGTGTCTAGGGTGCAATAGAACGATTGACACCAATATTTGGATGATTAGTCCTGTCTCGAGTATACGGCTATTTCAGAATCCCCCCTTCCTGCTTTCAGACAGGCTAGCTTTGTGCATGTCTGACAATGTTCCCTAAAACCACCTAAAACATTGTTATTTTCAAATATGCTACTCACCGAGTCATCAGTCCTGTTATATGGGCATGCAAAACAATTCTCGTTGTGAAAAAACATTCCTGTCGTGTTTATTTAGCATTTTGAAAATCCTGGAACTATTTTCTCCGACATCTCACAGCCGCCTGTAAACTTCCGCTGTACGTTTGAACGTGAAGAGTGAACGTGAAGCGTACAGCGGAAGTTTATAGGCGGCTGTGAGATATCGGAGAAAATAGTTCCAGGATTTTCAAAATGCTAAATAAAACACGACAGGAATGTTTTTTCACGACGAGAATTGTTTTGCATGCTCATATAACAGCACTGATGACTCGGTGAGTAGCATATTTGAAAATAACAATGTTTTAGGTGGTTTTAGGGAACATTGTCAGACATGCACAAAGCTAGCCTGTCTGAAGCAGGAAGGGGGGATTCTGAAATAGCCGTATACTCGGGACAGGACCAATCATCCAAATATTGGTGTCAATCGTTCTATTGCACCCTAGACACTCTAGAAAAGGGGCTAAATGTGTTAAAAACCGAACCTCCGTTTAAGTATTTTAGCACAGGTGCTAATTCTCATCACTAGTCCATAGGCAGCTTTTCAAATAAAGAAAAAAAAAAAACAAACAAAAACCAAAATATATATATGTGTGTGTGAAAATAGATAAATAAAAAAGAAAAGGGAAAAAAACTTAAAGTTAAAAATTAGACAATTAATGTAGGCACTGTTTAGACTTTAGCCATATAAGTCTTTTACTAAATTCTTTTACTAATTCACTCTAGTTTTAATTCAGTTGGTAAAGAGTTTCCAAAGTTTGGCCCGGTTTACAGAGATCGCAGTCTGACAGAAAGATGTCTTACACCTTGGGATAAGACAATCACCACAGGTAGATGCTCTTGTAATTGCTCTGTTTTGAGCTCTGACATCTGGTAACCATTTTAGAAAACAGGCTAGACACATGATTGTGTAAACATTTAAAAAAGAAAATGAGAATAAAAAAGGTGAGAAGGTCATATTTTCGATGTGACTGATGCCATTTCATTGGTTTCTGGTCTAAGATTTTTATTGCTTGCTTGTATATTAATACTATAGGTTTTATTGTGGTTGAAGAGGCCTGTGACAATGATGTAATAGTATGAGAGATGAGACAGAATCATGGCATGCATACTGTATATAGCTTTGCAGCTTGGTGCGACAAAAAAAAATAAATAAATAAATAAATTGTGTCTGTGTACTATCTATCATGTAGATAGCAAACACACAAAATAGGGTGGCCAAGCGTACACAGAAACAACGGTGTCCTTTTTGAGACGCAACGCTTGAAGAGCGCTGGCAGAACACCCATGCAACTCATAGGCGCAACTCTATTGGCTGTAAAGCATTGCAAAGTTCATCTAATGCTCTGAGCTTTTAGGACTGATGTATTAACACTGATTAATACATCTGACAGGTATACTTGATATTGAATGATTCTATTGTGAAATCAGCTTTCTCTAACATTGGGTTGATAACAATGTAGGCTATTTGTATAATAGCAATAATTTTAAAGTTGATCAAGGCACGCATATGACTAACCCACCCTCACCCTGTTACCAAGTTAAGTGTTTATTATAATGTCCTCCTTATTTTTGGAGCATTCACTACTCTCTGTTCTCTATTAATACAAAAGCACTGCTTGTGTAACCTGCATTACTAAAGTCAGTTCTCATGGGCTAAAAGAAGAAGAGGTTTTATCCTTGTCTTTGGTATCTTATGGTGTTGTGAAATGTGCTCTGTATCTACAGTAAATAACTGAATGGCAAGCTGAAGACAGACTGAGGCCAGGTGACTTATGGTCTGTGGTGTTCACTCATCTATGCTTTGATAAGTCAAAGCTTGTTGTACCAGAAGAACAACATAGGGATGAAATGAGAGAGCTAAATGGATTTTTTGAGGCAACATTTCAATTTATCACCCTTGAAGTACAATACTGTGTAAGGATTAGGTAAGAAAAACATGATTGAAACCTCTGCAGGGCTGATTTTCTTTTCACATAGGACCAGTAGAAATAATACACAGGCATTGTTCCAAAAAGACATTGTGACAATACCCATGTAAGCCTATGTTAATAGCCATTCAGTTGTCATTTTGTCCACAAATTGTCTCTTGGGATTCTTGATCATGCTCATCCTGGTGTTGCACTGTGATCACACCAGGAAGCAACTGCAGTGGAGTCAATCAGTGTGTCCAAAAGCCTAGTACCCGTGCTAGGTAGAGCGCATTTACGTCAAACTAGGCTGTCCAAAAGTGAAGTGTGCTCCGAAGCACCTGCACTTCTATCAGGGCGATTCGAAGGATACATGCAATGCATGCTTTCTGCTCTACCTATCCCACAATGCTTAGCACAGCCTCGTTCTGGCTTTGATCAGAGAAAAAAACATGGCGGCAACTTTCAACTTTACTGAGTGGTTCAAGTATTACTATCGAAAATGTTTGTCTTGTTATTTGTGTATTTCACATGGCTTCATTTAATCATTACACTCGCTAAAATACACATTAGCATCATAATGTTAGCTTGTTAGCTCACACTATTGGCTTGACAGCTCATACATCAACACTAACGTATGCTACGGTGCTACCTAGCTCGACTGTCCAAATGTGAAGATCACTGTCTGACGAGCACTCTCCCCATACCGTTGCTACGAAGCGTCCTGCCTTCACTTTTGGACACACTGAATGACACTGACCTAAAATGACACTCCCTGGCAGAATCTTTGTGTTGCATTATAGGATGTCATATTCAAATAATGTCCGTCAACATTGCATTTTATTATTGTTGCTGGTATGTGCTGCATGTTTTTTTATATTTTAAAAATGTGAAGGTTTTGAGGCTTGGGTCTGAAATTACGAGTCCTTCTCCTCCCACTGTGGTCCAAGACCGAGTCTTTGAAGGAAAGAGTCCGAGGTCAGTCAGAGAAGGCAGAAAATGGCCTCCAGACTGGATTTGAGTAGGCTACTATATCACCAGCAAATGCAGCAGCAGCTTAGATTGGCTCAGCCATGTAAATGTAATTTCACATTTTTTTCCCAGAAAGCATGAGGTGTAAGTTGTTTTCCATATCTTTTTCAAATTTTATTTCTATTTGACATTTTTACAACTGACACCGACATCGTCACCGTCTTTACGCCAACATGTCTTACTAAACGGGGATTCTGTTAGCCTGACATAGCCCGACCATAATACTGCTGTTCATCCGTATTCATGGTCTGGAGGTTCTTTAACCTGACGCGATTATACTGCGGAGGGGAGGGCATTCACTTCTGGTTTGAAACAATTGGACAGCTCGTCTAATCAGCTTCGCTTATTGGCCGGTAGACTCTCTCTACCGATGTAAACACGCCCCAGAGGACCGTTCCAAGACCATGGATACGGATGAACATTCGTATTATGGGCGGGCTATGTCAGGCTAGGATTCTGTAGCCTAGAAATCTAGACCCCCCTAGCGGCAGCAAATTCAATTTTCTGTACAGAGATGGCCTGTCAGGCTAGGGATTCTGCACTGATTGCTTCAAATTCACTGTCAAGTTTATTAGTCAGGGGTAAAATTATTTAATGGGAAAAATAATGCATTTGAAAACACTTCTTTATCATGCATGAATTCTACTACATCCTAGAAATGAAATTACTGACAGTGAAAATGGCCACAATTAAGCCCCTTTCAGAAGTTTATTGCAATAGTCAGAAACAGTCATAAAGAAGTAGGCTTAACACACAAAATAAGCTTCATATATAGGGGAGACAATTAAAAAACACACTCTGTGTGTGTGTGTGTGTGTGTGTGTGTGTGTGTGTGTGTGTGTGTGTGTGTGTGTGTGTGTGTGTGTGTGTGTGTGTGTGTGTGATAACAGTGGACTCCAATTTAGCGCATGAACATCCCAAGTAGAATCAAAATCAGAATAATCAGGTTAATTTTGAGTTGAGAAGCTTCATTGCACAGGGATCCTTCACAGCAGGTTATGTTATTAATAAGGCCAATCTGAGAGGAACACACACTTCTAGATGCACAGCCACGAGATGCTATCTGAGTGATGTTATTTTGAGTCAATGTTGCTGTAGATAGAGCGAAAGAAAAAACAGAATGAATGCCAAATGTGCCTTTGCATGTTCTATGTTGATAGCTTACTAGTTTGTGGTAATGCAAATTGGGAAATTACAATACAATAGTTAGGGATTACAGTGTGGTGAAGCATTTTGGGATTTAATGTTATTAAATGTACAAATTCAAGTGCATCTGTACTAGGGAATAATTACAATAATTAATTAATAATAAACAATGTGCAAGTGTTTCCAAATCCATTATGAGTGTAGGGAATTACTCTTTAGTTTCTTACAATGTAATTCATACACATTGAAACTCTGGGATATAAATTCTAACTTCTAAGAGTCCCATTGGTTTTCTAGGTTATCACATTTTCACACATTTTTAGGTGGATTTAAATAGACTAAATGATTACAATTCAAACCAATAGTTTGACACAAATTGTTGTATGTGAAAAATAAACAAACCCGTTGACAAGCCAATGGGTTGTCACAAATTGAATTTTATTTTTTACTTATTTTACCCAGAGAAACAGCATGATACTCACAATCAAAGCATCGATCTTGTACTCCCACACAAGGTAGAGTAGTGTTGCAGACCTGGTCACCTAAATTGCACGTAAAGCAAGATAGGCCGTTGTTTGTTGTAACATCAGGAGCTGAAATCAAGTAAAATAATTTATCATATAAAAACATACACATACACAGTCATACAAATGTAGCCTACATACATATATCAATATTTTTTAATATAAACCTATCCACTCCTTTGTCTGTTTGTGGCAAAGACATAAAGCACTGCTTAGACAGCTGTTCAAAAATTCAGGTTATTGCTTACAGATTTTTTTAAATTTACATTCCTTAAAGGATTATACATAGAATTTCCATGCAATAGATTTCCATATATGTGCATATAATACATAGAAAAATAATAATTGACAGCCAACCTGGTTGGTCCTCAGTATTGCACCTATTTGTAGTGCAACAGGAAATAGCAATGGCAGTGTGGCTCTGACCCAAGCCAAAAGATAAGGTCTGCGCCGAATTTAAAGCACTGACATTGTTACATGTGCTCTCTGGAAGACAACCTCTGGCGACAGCGGAGACAGGGCTAGTTGCTGAAATTGAGGACACATTACATTACAAATGAAATCATATGAAATTATATAAGTTGCAGCAAATTGCATTCAGTTTGAAAACATGCCTTACATTCAGAGGTAATTACTCTGGTCGTTGAAGAACATACTTCACCATCATTGCAGGTTTGGCTCACTGGGTTACCACAGTCATTAATGCATGCAAGGCACTCTAGCTGTGTAGAAACTGTCAATAAGGTTAGTACTTATTCCAGATATCCAGATATATTAACAGTGAATTTTCATCTTCAAAATCTTCTATGATAAAAAAAATATATATAAATATGTTCTTGAAATATTAAAGTGGTTAAAATACTGTACTATTTGAGTAACAAAATGTCAGTTTTACCTGGATAGACCAGAGCATACGTGAATGCAAGCCTGATAATTAGCATCATCTTCATCAGGTACACAGATTATTTCAAGTACCAGTTTTGAAAGCAATGGCCTTATATACTGTGTTGAGGAGGGACTAAAACATAATGACACAGCAGTGTTCACACTCAAAACCATATCAGAATCTGGTATATCAAGGGTATAGGCCCTGGTAAAGGTACAGTAGGCCTATTATCTGACAATCACAAGGCATGCTGATAGACCTGGTGCACAGGAAACCCTGTGGCCCAAGAATGGCCAAATGATTCATAGGCCAGGCCAAAAGCTTGTAATATCCTCTGTGATAATCTGTGATGAGCTCTGAGACTGAGTTCATGGTGCACATTAGTGTAAGCAGCCTGTTTGCTATTCAGTCTATGTTGTTCAAAATTCTCTCATTCTTCATCCTTCTGACTTCACTGGTGAGCATGAATAACAGAAAACAAGTGGGCTACTCCAGACAAACACTTATAGGCTAAGGCAAATGCACAGTGCCATGGTCCCCTTCAAATCCACGCAAACATTTTATCCAGTCAATATAATTCTTTCTCTCCTCTGGAAAAGATGCACACTTTGAATAATGTTTTTAGCATATTATGTACATTTAGTACATTAACACTACACAGTGGACAGCTACCTGTCCACCTTATTGAGACAATTAATCAAAGGTCAACTGTTGTGAAAGGGTCAGAGACACAGAGGAAAACCTATAATTTGCAGGCCACCAAGTAATACCATTATTATTATTTTTTAAGGGTCCCTTAATACAGAAATGAGTAAGGTCGTGTAAGGTCATGTTCTCTGTTTTTCTTGTAGGCTACTGAAAAGGGGTTAACCATGCAAATAAAGTTTTGAATGTACTCAATACCCACTCTTGCTGTAAGTTGTTCCAAAATAGTGCACCCATTAGAAGTGAATTTAATAGGGACATAGAGAATCATGGACAAATGTTTTGTCCTTGACTTTGTTGAAAAACCAGAAGAACCTGAGAGTAAGTTTCTGTCCTCATGTGAACTATTTAGCTATGAAGGGTCTCATTTCATATGTACCTGTGTCACTTCCTCATTGTTTTCATACATTACTCTTATCTTCATCTCTATTTTGATACATTGATATCAAGAATTCTCTACCTGTTATAGATTGTTCTGATGACATTCCTATTAACCTGTCTTTCCTTCTCAAAGATGACTTGCTGCCCCAAGAATGCAATAACCACATTTTCCCTTTCGCTGAACCAAAAACATTAGACACATCCATAAAGGCCTAACTACTGTGATTACCGGTAGTGTTCACAACTGTTTATATATTCTAATGACTGCTTACAAGACTGTACAGTATATTATCTTATAGGTCTTTAAAACTTGAAGTGTCACAAAGCACTATAAAGTATTAATGTCAGATTATGTATAATATTGTATATGGCAAAAACCGAAAAGTTAAGCACTCTGCTTAACTCATATTCTAAACATACTCTAAGTAAATTAGCCTGGCCTTGCCTTCCTAAGTACTTCCGCTCGATAATCATCTACCTCCACGACTCTGTCTTGCATTCCGGCCATTGAAATCATTTGCATTGAGCAATTCTGCACTAAAGCAAGCAGGATCGGGAGTTGCGAGAGATTACGTTGGGTTTCTGCTAGCTTACTTCTCAACCAAGCTGGTGCATAATGTTAGTGATTGGGTGAAATCAGATTTAATTTCTTCAAACTTCTACAGTTCACACAGCTTGCAATCATTCGTCAATGGATGCGTAGATCAAGGGGATGGTCAGTCAAAGTCACATAATTCCTCAAAATCAACAGGCGGCAGGCTAAAGCACCATTACAGACGCCAAGTAAAGTGGCTTGTTTCCCTAAAAAGCCAACAAAGCTTGTATAATGCTTTGTAACAGTACAAGTTATGTTATATGCTTATGCCATATGTTATGCTTCTATGATAACATTATTTTGCCTTATGAGTACGGTCATGACAATGTATAAACACTTACCAATACTAATGTCATTAGTTATAAAGCTTCGTGAATCCATCATATATCTCTTTATGAAGTAGTATTTGTAGTTATGTTATATGCTTATGCCATATGTTATGCTTCTATGATAACATTATTTTGCCTTATGAGTACGGTCATGACAATGTATAAACACTTACCAATACTAATGACATTAGTTATAAAGCTTTGTGAATTCATTAGTACTTTTTAAATACTAGGTTCATAGAAAGTGTCACCAAGAAATTTATGGTGTTTTTAATGTCCTTATTTTTGGAGCATTCACTACTCTCTTTTCTCTATTTATACTAAAGCACTGTTCATGTAACCTGCATTATTAGAGTCAGTTTCTCATGGGCTTAGACAAGGAAAATTTGTTTTAGCCACAAGCATCCTTGTCTTTGATCTCTTATGGTGTTGAAATGTGCTCTGTATCTACAGTAAATAACAAAATGGCAAGCTGAAGACAGACTGAGGCCAGGTGAATTAGGCTATGGTCTGTGGTGATCACTCATCTGTACACTGATTTGATAAGTCAAAGCTTGTTATACCAGAAGAACAACCAGTGTTGGGCAGTAGCTAGCTACAAGTAGTGAAGCTACTAGTTTAACATTTCTGAGTAGTGTAGTATAGCTATTTTCTGAACCTGATAGCTATTCATTAGTGTAACTACTTTTTTGGCCATGTAGTATGGTAGCTTTCCCATAAGCTACATTTTCAGGGCATCAGTTCTCAACAGCAAATCTTTCATCTAGGCCATGCACAGAGGATCAGTTCTTTACAGTACTGTGATGCATTTATTGCCATTGGTGACATAACCAATGACAGATTAATCTCTCATTGCCTTTAAGAACAAAGAGCGCAAAGCGCCTGGTGAATTGCAATCACACCAGCTGATCTCCACCTTGAGCATTTAAGGACATTTAAATATTGAATAGATAGCAAGCTCACACATCGGGTTTAGTAATAGTCAGAGCCGTAATGGCTCTGGTAATATTAAATTGATGTCTACAGGCTGCACAAGACATGAATTAAGCTGATTTAGTCCTGATAGATATCTCGGAATATTCATTCAAAAGCGAAAGTAAAATTGATTCTCCATTCAACGTCCCCCCTTCTTATATCCTCACACATTTTCTGTTGCAGGCTAATAGTGTCTTCCTGATATCATATAGATTTTCAGATTGTAATAATTAATGTTGTGGCCTTCGTTGTTATGCTGGAACGAGGACTGCATTTCCTTTTGCATTGTGCGCCCATAAAATAGCTTTTCAGGAATGCATGACTGACGAATAACAAGGTTTTTCCTGGTAAATGGCGGACCTTTTCTCTGCATCTGTATAATAGCATCTGTGGCGCTTTGCGCCTGGCCACACCTTTGAGGGCGCAAAGTCATCTCCTAATCAGACAATGTGAATTATTTGACATAAAAACGAACAATGCATTCACACAGAATAGCAATAACAGCATGCTCCAGTCACAAAAGCAAGATAGGGCCCAATGTATGCAAAGTATGTATGTTTTTTCTCTCTTCCATGTGGGTTTTGTTTTGCCTTTACTATTCTTTCTTTTATGTTTTGGATGCATTCATGTCTGTTTTGCATGAGAATGTCATAACAGTGTCATGTTTTCTTCCTGGTGTTTGGAGACAAAATTGAATATGTACTGTACTTTTCCCATTAAAATGTGTGTGATAAAACTCACACCAGAATCAAAAATTGTTAGCTGGATAACAACAGGCGGAATGATGAGTAGGTCTAGTACAGACAAATGTTTGTTTTGTTTTTTTGGCAGTAACACTATTGTATTGTGTTTTTACTGATTCACTCAAAACTTGATCTCCATGAATTGAAGCCTAGCAGTTTCCAATTTAACATAAAAACAAATGCATTAGGCTACCACATACAGTAATTTGGGCCTACAGACAGAACCGTAGGCCTATAGGCTTCATATTTAGCACTTAAACAGTGGCATCAATGTTCTTTTGAAGTGAATTTAAGCCTATGTTAATGTAGCCATTCAGTTGTCAATTTGTCCACAAATTGTCTCTTGGAATTCTTGATCATGCTCATCCTGGTGATGGTGATCACACCAGGAAGCAACTGCAGTGGAGTCAATGACACTGACCTATACTGACACTCTCTGGCAGAGTCTTTGTGTTGCATCATAGGATGGCTGTCAACATTGCATTTTATTATTGTTGTTGTTATGTGCTGTGTGTGTGTGTGTGTGTGTTTTATATTGAACATAAAAAATGTGAATGTTTTGAGGCTTGGGTCTGAAATTACGAGTCTCCTCCTCCCACTGTGGTCCAAGACCGTCTTTGAAGGAAAGAGTCCGAGGTCAGTCAGAGAAGGCAGAAATCGGCCTCCAGACTGGATTTGAGTAGCCTACTACATCACTAGCAGCCGCTTACATTGGCTAATTTCACATTTTTACCCAGAATGAGGTGTAAGTTATTTTCTAAATCTTTTTCAAATTCTATAGGCTATTTGACATTTTATACAGCTGACACCAACATCATCTTAAGGCCAACATGTTTTTGTAGTCTATAACACTGATTGCTTCAAGTTCACTGCCAAGTGTATCAGATGGCGGTGAAATTACACAAATGAATGTTTTATTTTAAAACAGTTCTTTATCATACATTAATTCTACTACACCCAGAGATGAAATTACTGAGGCCTGACCATGAAAATGGGCATAATAGGGCCCCTTTAAGAAGTTTATTTCAATAGTCTTAAAGAAATAATACTACACACAATAACCTTCATTATTAGGGAGACAATTGTGAACTGTGTGTGTGTGTGTGTGTGTGTGTGTGTGTGTGTGTGTGTGTGTGTGTGTGTGTTTGTGTGTGTGGTAACTGCGGACTCCAATCTAGTGCATGAAAATTCCAAGTAGAATCAAAATCAGAATGATCAGGTTCAGTTTAAGATGAGAAGCTTCATTGCAAAGGGCCCCTACACAGCATGTTACGTTACTTAGAAGGCCAAAGTAAGAAGAACAAACATTTGTAGATACACAGCCACGCGACAATATCTCTGTGTTATTTTGTGTCACAGTTGCTGTAGAGAGAGAGAGAAAGACAAAAAAAACAGAGTAAAAGTAAATATGTGCCTGTATTCCCTAAGCATGTATGTTGATAGTTCACTGGTTTGTGGTAATGTAAATTGGGAAGCACTTTATAATTACTGTATAATACCCTTGGTAAGGATGACAGTATAGTAAACCATGTTGGGATTTCATGTAATTAAATGTACAAAATCCAGTACATTTATACTAGGAAACAATTATATACAAAGTAAAAGTGTTTCCTATTACATCTGTAACATCAATAAGTAGTTCATTTTCTTTTCTTTTTTCTCTAATTATTTGAAAGAAATAATTTCAGCACAAACCAATAGTTTGACACATGGTTGTAAGTGAAAAGTAAACAAACCAATGATACTCACAGTCAAAGCATTTATCTTCTATTCCCACACAAGTGAGAGTAGTATTGCATATCTGGTCAACAGGAGTTTTGCAGGTAAAGCAAGACAGCCCGTTTTTTTTTGTTATATCCAGAGCTGAAATTAAATAAAATAATTTTACTGGCCGGCGTATTTGTATTGTCGATAGTGGTTAACATAATCCCATCAACTCCTTTGTTTGTTCATGGCAATTAAGCATCATGTCATTCTAATAATGCACTGTTTAACCATTTAACCATTGGCTCAAGAATTCTGGTTGTTGTTTACAGAAAAATATAATTTACATTCCTTAAATGATTATACATGGAACATAGTGCAGAATACATGGAAATACATAGACAGCCAACCTGGTTGGTCCTCAGTATTGCACCTATTTGTAGTGCAACAGGAAATAGCAGTGGCAAGACGGCCCAAACCGGTTCCAACAGAAAAGGTCTGCGTCGCATTCAAAGCACTGAAATTATTACATGCACTCTCTGGAATACAACCTCTGACAACAGCGGTGACAGTTGCTGAAATTAAAGGCACATTACGATGAAATCAAATGAAATCATATGAAATCATATAAGCTGCGTAAAAAAAATAATTCAATTTCAAAACATGCCTTACATGTAGAGGTTGTTGATGGGGTTGTTGATGAAAAGCATACTTCACCGTCAGTGCAGGTTTGGCTCACTGGGTTACCACAGTCATTATTGCATGCAAGGCACTCTAGCTGTGTAGAAACTGTCAATAAGGTTACTGTAGCACTTATTCAAGATATCCATATTAACAGTGATTTTTTAATTACTGTCAACAAAAAAAAGCATTGTCCATCCCTCAATAAATGATGTCAATATGCTCTTGAAATATAAATATTAGAATATGCTATTTATAATGCAAAATGTCAGTTTTACCTGGATAGACCAGAGCATAGGTGAATGTGAGTCTGATAATTAGCATCATCTTAAACAGGTCCACAGATTTTTAGTATTCGTTTTGAAAACAATGGGCTTATATACAGTACAGAAGAGGAACAAAAGATGGAAGTTTACAGGAAATGAGGAACCTCATTTAATTGCAGAGACAAACCTTTTCAGTAAAATAAAGAACCTCTTTTACTGGTTACCATTGTTTTTAAAATATTTATGTTGTTGAATATTAAACAAAGATGTGTTTTTCTCTATTGTTAACGAAATGGCAAAGGTTTCTTGTATTCATTTTCATCCCATGAACCAGTTTAAAGCCTTGCCAGTAGACGTACTGAAAAGTTGAAGTTGAAACATACTGAAAAATTGTCCATGGTTTGACTAAGTAACATAGTAGCATGAGTGCAGACCGTTGTCTGACATTATCAGATGGTAGTCAAAGCATGTAGAGCTGCCATAAATGGAAGAGGGTCATTCCACGTCAATTCAACAAGAGCCCGCGCACTTAGGTCTCAAAAAAATCTGAAAAAATCACCAAATGTACCCATGGTATTTAAGAGACACACTGTAAATTTATTTGAATGTAAGATGTATACTTTCCATGTTACAGCCATTTTTACTGGGGGAGGGGGGTGCCCATTTTGTTCACGGTCTTTTTTTTGTCAAAGTTCACAAGCCCATAGCTCAAGAACTAAACCATGTAGGAAGCTCAAATTTTGCATGCTGGTACATAGATAGGACTAGTTTTTAGCAAAACTGTCAGTTTTGGTCTGGATGATCCTGCATGGTCATAGCATTCCCTCAAAATTTTATTGGAGTTTTTGGCTGTGCTCTGTTTAGGCCTTCAGAAGACATATTTGTACCCAACATAAGTTCTTGATTTTTTTCCCTTGTAGAGATAAGTAGAAACACTCTCATAAAAAGCAATAAATAGAAAGGAAACTCTATCAGTGTTTGAACAGAAGACCGCACAAGTCTGACAAATCATTTCGGGTGTCATTTTCAGAGCACCAGAACACCTTGTGGGATTGTCCACAGATTTTTTTTGTATTTTTTTCTTTATTCTCCATGAATTCTTCTTTTTAAAAATGCCAATTTGACTTGTCTTATGTGACCTTTTCTTTTTTAATTTCCACCCTGAACATGGGCAAAATGCGCATTGAGAGCAATATGTTTTCTATAACATTAATGTAAAGAATAAATAATCAAATGCAAATTTTGCCCTGACATGATCACCTGAGAGTCCCTGTGCAGGGATGCAGGTATCCTTTTCAATTTCAATGATTTAAGGAGCATGGAGAATTCATGGAGAATAAAGAAAAGAATACAAAAAAAATCTGTGGACAATCCCACAAGGTGTTCTGGTGCTCTGAAAATGACACCCAAAATGATCTGTCAGACTTGTGCGGTCTTCTGTTCAAACACTGATAGAGTTTCCTTTCTATTTATTGCTTTTTATGAGAGTGTTTCTACTTATCTCTACAAGGGAAAAAAATCAAGAACTTATGTTGGGTACAAATATGTCTTCTGAAGGCCTAAACAGAGCACAGCCAAAAACTCCAATAAAATTTTTATCATCTTTGAGGGAATGCTATGACCATGCAGGATCATCCAGACCAGAACTGACAGTTTTGGTACGAACTATTCCTATCTATGTACCAGCATGCAAAATTTGAGCTTCCTACATGGTTTAGTTCTTGAGCTATGGGCTTGTGAACTTTGATAGAAAAAAGACCATGAACAAAATGGGCGCCCCCCTCCCCCAGTAAAAATGGCTGTAACATGGAAAGTATACATCTTACATTCAAATAAATTTACAGCGTTTCTCTTAAGTACCATGGGTACATTTGGTGATTTTTTCAGATTTTTTTGAGACCTAAGTGCGCGGGCTCTTGTTGAATTGACGTGGAATGACCCAAGAGTCATGGGATAGTGGGCCTTCCCTTGCTGTTGTTGATGAACAGAATTATTTCCTGTCATGTCAGTAGCTCTCACGGTAAGGAGGCTGTTGTGAGCCTCTTCGGTTCGCTTAGACCTTTCATTACATGTGAGGGAATAATTCGTTTCATTTTCCATGTTGTAAATAAATGGCATCTTTGTCAAACCGCTGCCTCTGCCTATACATGTCACACCATTTGGGTAGGCTACCCTACTGAAAAGTAAAGAATAAGCACCATGGAATTACCTAAATACCCCAAAATACTTGTAACTACACCCTAATATTGAACGCGCGGGCTGTAAAATAAAGTGCATGCAAGTTCATCCAACCCTGGGTTTCCTATGCTATAAGCTCCACGTTAGCATGCTTTAGGCTACTTTCAAATGCTTAGAAAGGTTAGCAATTGAATTAACGGCAGTGGACAGAACTTTCTTACCAGGGCACAGTTTACACCTCACACTTACATTCCTCACCTTAGTTTCAATGAGTTCGAAGTAATGAGCATAGTCCCTCAAAAGTTATTGTAGCCTACGCTGCTTCTCGCTGCTGCTCTCTTCATGCCATCAGTCACTGAAGGGTCTCTATTAGATGATGATTAGATGAACATGGAACAGAGAATCGGTGCCGCTGTCAAATATGTCCGTAGGGAAAGTAACGTTGGGCCGTATTGGAAAAGGAACTACGTTTCGTTACCAAATTTTCAGCGCGTTACACTACTTTGCACCCGAAAAAGTAGTTAGGTTACTGTAACTTACGTTACTGTAACGCTTTACACCCAACACTGGTGTTATTCCAGCAAACTTACGCTTTAAGTACTCAGTAATTTATCCCTTCATACTTTTTTATTACACCATTCTTACCTAATACTTACCCAGTCCTTCACAGGCTGTAAATTGTTGACATCATTAGCATCAACCACACTGAATAGACCAAGGGGATGGTCGTGACTAGGCTACCTTAAAGATGGAACAAATGCATTTTTTTGCCGTCTACCTGTCCCAGGGGTCAGCAGGGGAAGAAATGTGGGACTATAGGGTCTGATTTTGAAAGAAAAGAAAAATAAAACATAGGCATGTTGGAACATAGACACGCTTCCGCCACCCTAGGTGAGTGGTGTGGCCTCGTTTGTCACTCCTTTTCCTTTAAGCAGTGAATTCATTTAACTGTATGCAAATTGAATTGCGACAATCATGTCAATCATTGCATTCATTCTTCAATATACTTATCCTGGCATTATTGAAAGTTGAGATTTGTGTTTGTCTTTCAGTTTGTCTGTTAGCAACTTTATGGGAAAAGTTGTGGACAGTTTCTGATGAATTTTTTAACGTCACCTGAGGTGTGTCTTAGCGTATAGTCATCATGTTCATAATTACCAACTCCAGTAGCATTCTTATTGCTCTTTCGATATCCATAAACATCCATCAAATACTTGCAGGTAGATGGCTGAACATCCATTCTTCATCATCCAAGCAGGGCTCTTTTCTGACTATTGTAGTGTTGGTGGTGTGATAAAGAGGATTCCTGACTCGTGCAGTAGTTTCAAAAATAATTAACTACTGCACGAGTCAGGAATCCTCTTTATCACACCACCAACACTACAATAGTCAGAAAAGAGCCCTGCTTGGACTTTCAATAATGCCAGGATAAGTATATTGAAGAATGAATGCAATGATTGACATGATTGTCGCAATTCAATTTGCATACAGTTAAATGAATTCACTGCTTAAAGGAAAAGGAGTGACAAACGAGGCCACACCACTCACCTAGGGTGGCGGAAGCGTGTCTATGTTCCAACATGCCTATGTTTTATTTTTCTTTTCTTTCAAAATCAGACCCTATAGTCCCACATTTCTTCCCCTGCTGACCCCTGGGACAGGTGGACGGCAAAAAAATGCATTTGTTCCATCTTTAAGGTAGCCTAGTCACGACCATCCCCTTGGTCTATTCAGTGTGGTTGATGCTAATGATGTCAATGGCCGGAGTCGTGGAGAGAGATGAAAATCTAATCTAAATTTAAATGCATCCATAATTTTGCTCCAAGACTGCTCAGACACTCAATTTAAAAGACATGTGACCATAGGGTTTTCAGAAAATTTTGAATTCCCACCCCATAGCGTTTATGTATTCATCCACCTCAGCAATTGTTTTTGAAATGCATCTTTTTCAATTTCAGAATCCACCATTCTAACTGGATGAATATTACCTGTGTTAGTGTGAACACGCCAATAAGGAAAAAATATTGCTGTGGGAAAACAGGGTATAATTTTCAAAAAACTCTTGGTAATGTGGGATCATGGGACTGTGGGAACATAGGGCCTAATTTTCAAAAGTTTCTGTGAAATAAAAAATTGTGGTAAAAATAAAGGTTTAATGATGTCTGAAAAGAATGAAATAAAAATAGTGAAACATTAATGCTACATAAACCTATGTTGATTGTTGGGGAAAAAAAGCTCTGGCTAACGGTGATGTTGGGCTCCCTAAAGATATAATTTGGTGAAAACATACCATACATTAAATAAAGGGGGAAATATTGGTGACGGCGCACCATGCAAGTTACTGACTGAAGGTTATTCAGACAACATCAGTCTCGATCAGTCTACCAGTTGATGGCCTGTGGGCAGCTCAGGTGAAAGGTTCCAGGGAAAAAAAGGCTTGGATATTCCAGTTTCATTTCTCTTTGTTTTGGTCTTAACATGCAATTGACATAAACGCAATCGACACAAATAAATCGAGTAAATTGAGTCGTAGGAATCTAGCCAATGCCAGGCTAACCTAGGTCTAATATTCAAAAACAGCGAGGGAAGGCTCCAAACAGTTCAAACAAATAGGCGACCGGAGATCTGAAAAAATGGAGAGGACAGTCATGTTTTTTCCTGTGTCTGAAGACAAAGTTGTTTGAAATCTCCACTTTACTCGAAAGTAGCCAAGCCATTTTCAGTGACTGAATTCCTACCAATGAGATATGCAACTGCAAATAGCCTAATATGCGTTCATTCAAATTCAAATTAGACTACCAAAATACACCTTATCAAGGTCAAAAGTCAAAGCAAACTTTATTGTCAATCAAACTCTGCAATTGTACATTGCAAACGGACTGAAGTTGTGTTTGTCCACCATCTCATCAACTAGTGTGACTAGGGTTGCCAACTTTCAGAAATCAAAATAAGGAACCCCCCCCCCCCCAAAAAAAAAAAAAAAAAAATTAGGATCAAGATTTCTTGGTAACACTTTGCGGTAAGGGTACATGAATTATCATGAATTCATGCATGAAATCATTCATGATAAATTCATGATTCATGCATTACTTCATCTCTGAAAGTCTAATGAGTTATCAGGAATTAACATGAATTCATTGTTTATCCTTAATGACCTCCTAAAATTAGACCTTCAAGATTTCTTTATCGAGGACATTTTGGTGTCGAGTGAAAACATTTACTTTTTTTTTCACATTGTTGTAGTTTATCCATGGCCTAGGAGGCTTTCTTTCCCACTCTTAGTAGGATATATAGGCTAATTAGTGTTGGCACTTGTCTCTGTTCCCAGTATCTGGATGTTTCCCCCTTTGCATTCTAAACTGTCACTATTAGGCTTAGGCCCTATGGTATGAATAAAAAACAGGAACTTTCCCTCAAAATTTCAGACAGACTGAAGTATTATCATTCTGGATGATGCATTACATTGTGTATTCTGTATTCTAAAGCCATTCTAGGGTCTGTCAAGAGTTGTAGGAAGTGGTTGGATACAGACCTTTTAACCGTTTCAAATGTGGGACCCACCTGTCTGCACATAGCCTATCTGTAGGCCTATGCCCGTTCCAAAAATGGGAAATAACCCAAGAAAGATGATTGCAATAATGTACTGTATCTACTGCTGCCATTATGGACAGATGTCATATACCTACCATCTTTGATACAATATCAACAGAATAACAAATGGGCTTTTTTGTCTTTGTATGCTGTTGCCCTTTTAAGAAAAATAAAATAGCCCACTCTCCTGTCTTTGCCCACTCTCCTGTCTCTCTCTGTTCTCGTTGGAGAGAGATAAGATGGATCTATTTATTAGATCCTCCCTATTTACTGAAAATAGTTTTGACACCTGAACTGTTTGAGAAAGATAGCGCTTAAATTAAATACAAGGCCCGTGGTTACATCAAGTGCGTAAAATGCGCGAAAATGTAGGCTATGGGCGAGGAGAAAATAATCAATTAAAAATATTGATGTCGAGGGAGAGTTTGTATGTTTCCCTGGTCAGACAACCAAAAAGAAGGATTCAATCAAAAATGAGGCGGGTGGCAACTCTAGACATGGATTAAAACTGTAACTCAGCAGCAACAGGCTTGGGTCGATTACTTGTCAGAGAAGTGCAGGGTCTGAGCGAGCGCACACACAGACGGAGCGCTCTCTTTTTTTTTAAACTCGTTTTCGCAGAGTTCGTCAAATGACAAATGTAGTTAGTTAGACTACTGTCTAGAGGTGGGCTAATACCTGCCCAGTGAAAACATACATAGGCAGTAGGTCCAGGGTCTGCAAAAAACAAACAAACAAAAACCCCTGAAGTTTTCATTCTCCACTGTTTGCCCGTCTGCTTCATGCGCAACCTTCAATGCGGGTTTAAATGACGTGACAGACAACCAGAAGGATGTCAAAAGCAGTTTTCCTTCAACCATTACATTTCTCATCTCAAAATAACACAGCAAAATATTCATAGCAACTTCATAGTACTTATCTCTCTGATCCTACATTAATTTTTCCCTGAGCTTCAAAAATACGGAACAAACTGCGTTCCGTATCGTATGACTTCAATACGGAACGCGTCATTTCTCACTGTAATACGGAACAAATCTGTATTTTACGGGACGGTTGGTGTTTTCATTGAAAGCTGTTTATGTGAGACAAATACAGACTATTTTTAAGCCTATGTTTTAGGCGTAGCCTACTTTATAGACTAGCCTACACAAAAGTGCAAATTCCTATCACCCAATAATGTAAGAAATGAGAGGCCAATGCACACAAGATAAGCTTAAGATTTGGTATCAATTTCTATTGATAGTGCAATCACAATCTTGGGCACACTGCACTACAATTTTTTAACAGCAGAGGTCATCACAGAGTTTGGAAGCTTCAGAACGATTGGTCTTTTCAATATAATTGGATTGAAAGCTTTTACTGGGATTCATTCAACAGCACATTGTTACGCACCGGTGCGTTGCGTTAGCCTAATTGAATGATAAGTTTGCTCGTTACGCTGCACACCGGTGCGCAACATGCTTCTGAGGTCACTCTCGTTTGATGGGTGTGTCAGAGGTGTTCACCAATCAGCACGTAGGTGTATCGGAAGCTCTGAGTTACGGTCGTTCTGAATAGCCTGGTGTTATGAGTTGAAGCGTGGCATCAACGCATGCGTCGTACTATGAAACCCTTTATTAAATGTGATTCGAGGCTTAGCGAAAGTGGAAGCGTCAGACGAAGCCTTGCATTGTGTGAGATGACGTCATGCGCCATGAAATGCATCATGTGGGATATGCTCATGGAGGTAATAGGCGTGTTTGAGATTTAAAGCCGCCTACAGCCGCCTTCAGCCGGCTGCAGCCAAGCGATGCATTGTGGTTAGACGCGGTGTCCGACTTCCGGCTGACTTCACCAAGCTTGTGAATGCGTCACCAAAATACGCCCACAGCACGTCACTCAAAACTCGCGGTAACAAGGCGCCTGCAGCCGAAACCCGCATCTCCTTTTCTCGGCTGCAAGAGGATGCATCCCACCCCCATGACGTAACTCATTATTCCGATTGGTTTGAAACTCCTCATGACAAATATGACACCAACCACGTTGTACTCACTGAAAATGGGCTTATTTGAATGAGCTGCTGCTAAGCAGTATGCAAGTTTTGCCCAATGAAATAGCCTTATTGCTCTCCAGCATGGCTTGGTTTGCCATCTCAAATAAGCATTTCATACCACATTACTATTTTTAACAAAACACCTTCAAACACAACTCTGTTCCTCTTGCATTGCAACAATAATTTATAAAGCAACATTATATGATTTATTTCGCCAGTTATCACGTTCATTTTAATGATGAAATGAGGGGATTCAAGCTGTTTTCAGTGCAAACAAACTTCCGCGATATCTCCTGACATCACGTCCATGTTCACGTGTTGTTTGGCTACAGCCAGCTGCAGCTGTGTTGTCCACCTTGTCCCCCATGCTTTTCCACTCCCACCGACGTATTTCCGTAGATCTCGCTGGCTCTGGCTACAGCCTGTAGCCTACCGACTCTGAACACAAACGAGCTTATTAGGCGTGTTTGAGATGTAAAGCCGCCTTCAGCCGGCTGCAGCCAAGCGATGCATTGTGGTTAGACGCGGTGTCCGACTTCCGGCTGACTTCACCAAGCTTGTGAATGCGTCACCAAAATACGCCCACAGCACGTCACTCAAAACTCGCGGTAACAAGGCGGCTGCAGCCGAAACCCGCATCTCCTTTTTCTCGGCTGCAAGAGGATGCATCCCACCCCCATGACGTAACTCATTATTCCGATTGGTTTGAAACTCCTCATGACAAATATGACACCAACCACGTTGTACTCACTGAAAATGGGCTTATTTGAATGAGCTTCTGCTAAGCAGTATGCAAGTTTTGCCCAATGAAATAGCCTTATTGCTCTCCAGCATGGCTTGGTTTGCCATCTCAAATAAGCATTTCATACCACATTACTATTTTTAACAAAACACCTTCAAACACAACTCTGTTCCTCTTGCATTGCAACAATAATTTATTAAGCAACATTATATGATTTATTTCGCCAGTTATCACGTTCATTTTAATGGTGAAATGAGGGGATTCAAGCTGTTTTCAGTGCAAACAAACTTCCGCGATATCTCCCGACATCACGTCCATGTTCACGTGTTGTATGGCTTCAGCCAGCTGCAGCTGTGTTGTCCACCTTGTCCCCCATGCTTTTCCACTCCCACCGACGTATTTCCGTAGATCTCGCTGGTTCTGGCTACAGCCTCTAGCTGTACCGACTCTGAACACGAACGAGCTTATTAATAAACCTGGAGAAACATACCAAGTTCCGCCTCCCATTCATTCCAATGTGGAATGCTAGGCTAGTGAATTCATCCAAAATTGAACAAAATTTTCAGTTGTCAAGATGGCGTTTCATGGAGCTCACTTCCGACTCCATTTCATTAGACCAATGAGGGCCCATGTTACTAATGGAGATGATGGCGGCATTCACACCATGAGGCTGATTCAACAGCACAATAGGCGTGTTTGAGATGTAAAGCCGCCTACAGCCACCTTCAGCCGGCTGCAGCCAAGCGATGCATTGTGGTTAGACGCGGTGTCCGACTTCCGGCTGACTTCACCAAGCTTGTGAATGCGTCACCAAAATACGCCCACAGCACGTCACTCAAAACTCGCGGTAACAAGGCGGCTGCAGCCGAAACCCGCATCTCCTTTTTCTCGGCTGCAAGAGGATGCATCCCACCCCCATGACGTAACTCATTATTCCGATTGGTTTGAAACTCCTCATGACAAATATGACACCAACCACGTTGTACTCACTGAAAATGGGCTTATTTGAATGAGCTTCTGCTAAGCAGTATGCAAGTTTTGCCCAATGAAATAGCCTTATTGCTCTCCAGCATGGCTTGGTTTGCCATCTCAAATAAGCATTTCATACCACATTACTATTTTTAACAAAACACCTTCAAACACAACTCTGTTCCTCTTGCATTGCAACAATAATTTATTAAGCAACATTATATGATTTATTTCGCCAGTTATCACGTTCATTTTAATGGTGAAATGAGGGGATTCAAGCTGTTTTCAGTGCAAACAAACTTCCGCGATATCTCCCGACATCACGTCCATGTTCACGTGTTGTATGGCTTCAGCCAGCTGCAGCTGTGTTGTCCACCTTGTCCCCCATGCTTTTCCACTCCCACCGACGTATTTCCGTAGATCTCGCTGGCTCTGGCTACAGCCTGTAGCTGTACCGACTCTGAACACGAACGAGCTTAGTGTTACGCACCGGTGCGTTGCGTTAGCCTAATTGAATGATAAGTTTGCTCGTTACGCTGCACACCGGTGCGCAACATGCTTCGGAGGTAGTTCACTCTCGTTTGATGGGTGTGTCAGAGGTGTTCACCAATGAGCATCTAGGTGTATCGGAAGCTCTGAGATTTAAAGCGCTACTGCTAAATATAACACAAATTCATGTTGTGTTGAATTGTCCTCTGGTGACAGCAAAAGCAGTGGTAATATTATCATTTTGTAGTATTCCTAACAATGATACATTTAAACTACTGAGGTTGTTGTTAAGTTCAGCTATTTCCTTGCCTGGCACCACGTGCAGAATGGCCCTCCAGGCTTCCATTGTTGCTGCACTGACGTGACACAACAGTATGTTCAGCCCAACTTCGTTTGCGTTGGGTTCAACGTAATGCAACGTTACGGCCGTTCTGAATAGCCTCCTGATGTGCACAGGGAGCTCGTTAGCATGAGCTGAAAGTGTAGCAATAGGCGTGTTTGAGATGTAAAGCCGCCTGCAGCCGGCTGCAGCCAAGCAATGCATTGTGGTTAGATGCGGTGTCCGACTTCCGGCTGACTTCACCAAGCTTGTGAATGCGTCACCAAAATACGCCCACAGCACGTCACTCAAAACTCGCGGTAACAAGGCACCTGCAGCCGAAACCCGCATCTCCTTTTTCTCGGCTGCAAGAGGATGCATCCCACCCCCATGACGTAACTCATTATTCCGAGTGGTTTGAAACTCCTCATGACAAATATGACACCAACCACGTACTCACTTATTTGAATGAGCTGCTGCTAAGCAGTATGCAAGTTTTGCCCAATGAAATAGCCTTATTGCTCTCCAGCATGGCTTGGTTTGCCATCTCAAATAAGCGTTTCATACCACATTACTATTTTTAACAAAACACCTTCAAACACAACTCTGTTCCTCTTGCATTGCAACAATAATTTATTAAGCAACATTATATGATTTATTTCGCCAGTTATCACGTTCATTTTAATGATGAAATGAGGGGATTCAAGCTGTTTTCAGTGCAAACAAACTTCCGCGATATCTCCTGACATCACGTCCATGTTCACGTGTGTTTGGCTACAGCCAGCTGCAGCTGTGTTGTCCACCTTGTCCCCCATGCTTTTCCACTCCCACCGACGTATTTCCGTAGATCTCGCTGGCTCTGGCTACAGCCTGTAGCCGTACCGACTCTGAACACGAACGAGCTTATTAACCAATCAGCATATGTCAAATGGAGTCGGATATGATGTCATTTCTGGAAAATGGCGACGAGGAAGTGCAATGCTAATTGGCACAGCTAACCAGCCATATCCTGACCCCCTGGATATGCTGCTCCGTGGCTCCGTCAAGTAGTTGAATTGCGATGGGTGATTTCAAGTCTAAATCTGTACCATGCAACATGCGGTACTTGTGGCTTGTCATTAACTGGTTGAAGACAAGAATTGTGTTTTTCATCGTTAATGTCATAACAAATCTGCTCCAAATCCATATTCAATTTAATATCATGATAAAGAATACATGATAGTAACAAAGCAAAGTTGTAGGCTAATAACAACATGGTGGATAATGAGGGAATGACCCGACCATTGTGGTGTAACAGGCAGCTTGTGTGACTTGAGTGTGGGAGACCATGGTTTGATTCTTGCCAGATACCCTGATATAGGCCTACTGTTTTCAGTTTAAATTAAGCATCTGTATGTGTATAATAATGCATTCCAGGAAAATGGGAGGTAGGAGATTTCAGACCTCCTATTAAGAAAAGTGCACTGAACGCCACCTGAAGTGGGAGATTCTAGTTGTGAAGTGGGAGTACTTCGATGTACCCCGACTTCACCGTGATGCAGTAGAATGACACCACACAACAATGGCGGTGCCCACAGACAGAAAATTGTGACACAAACTGACAGACTGTATATTTAAGCATTCAGTTGTACTAAATAGTGTAATATAACTTAATATGTTCTACAGGACAATCATATGTTGCTATATTATCTCTCCATGAAGTTTAGGGTAGGCATGGAATTGTAAACAAAATTATGAGGCACACATTGCTGATACTGGAACGCCTCTTTGCAAATAATAGCCTATTACAATCGTTAGCCACTTTTTTGCCTGGAACGCTTTGACGTTGGACCTCGTAGGCTTCAAGTGGCATAAGTCCTACCTCCCAGCTTCCTGGAATGCACCATTAGTCTGATAGAAATCCCATCAAGGCAGCATGCAAAGACCTGTTTTAAAACTACATGGCATGTGGATTTCAATTTTAATTTCTTGTATTGTGTTGACCACTAGATGTCCTCATTGTGCTGAAGCCTGAATCTGAGGAGTCGAGAAAGATCCACTTTGCCACACATTTGGCTGGAAAGCCTCAAAGTGTTATGATGCTTCGTTCCCACAACATTGTTCCAAACATTGCTACTTTGAATGCTGGTAGGCCTTTCCCTGCACCCAGATAACAATGAAGGATAGTTTAAGGTTATGGCAAACAGTGATAAATGACAAACATGAATAGATAACATATTAAACAGTACAGTGGTTGAATGGGATTAGCAGCTCACAAGCAAACAGTCAGCAAGATATTTGAATTTGCCGGCAGGTGCTGCTTATTCGCTGCGCGCTGTGTAACGTCACGTCTCACTCCGTGACCGTCATCAGTATTTGAAGAAAATCATTAAACCTGAAATTTCATGCTACAATAGTTTGTTAGAACAGTTCGAGAAGAGTCTGTTTATCCATCTTGTCTGTGTAGCCTATAACAGGCTGCTACCATTTTGTACATGTGGTTTAAGATTTTTTTTTTTTTTTTTTTGTAATTATTTTGTAAAATCAGTCCATAAAATCCATAATTGCTCTCCTGTGCACTTACAGTACTTGTCCTCAGATGACCATAGGTGTGGCACCCTCCGCTGCTTAAGGACCATGTTGAAAAGATGCTTTAAAATCAGTACACTTTATATGCACTGGTCCTGAGGAGATTTATTTAGAAATAAATACAATATTTTTAGAAAAATAAGATTGTTGCTTATTAGAAATCTTAAGCTGTTCAGGATGTTGATTATCTTCTGGGCTTTGATATAAATCTTTAAAGTGAGTCATCCAGATGTCACCATTTTTAATTGGTGTCTCACATGTCTTGGATTCAGATGCACTTAAATTCTTCCATAAAGGCCATAAACTGTTGTGATGTATGGATTGCTCTATTTCATCTAGTTTGTTAGACATGTAGGACTTTTCTTTTTGTAGCTTTTTGTAGTTTTTCAATTCCAGTTGATAGCTAGTTCTAAGTTCAATGTTATCAGGGTTCCTGTGTTTGCTATTAGATAACTGTCTTAACTTTATATTCTAGATTTTGCAAAGTCCGAGTCAAACCATTTATTATTAGTTTTCATTTCAGGTTTCTTCATTCTGTTGCTTTGCTCTCTCTCTCTCTCTTTCTCCCTCTTACACACATACACACACACACACACACACACACACACTCCCTCTTAAAGCCCATGCACACTGAAAAGACTGCCCATGACATTGACTGCACTTGTCCTTTTGAGTTTTTTTTAGCTCAAATTTGCTTTTAAACTTAGTAAGGAATAACGGCCAACGAGTTCAATGGAGATAATGGCCGGGTGGAGGTTTAGAATGGAGTTGCTTCTACCGAGACATTATTTCCATCGAACCTGACACCTCTAAGGCTTATCTCCCAATTATATCTATTTCTCGTATATTTAAGGTATAAGGTAATGTAATTTAAATATTTAAAAAAAGCTGTTTGGTTGGGGTACTATTTTCGTTTGAAAGAAGATCTGAAATAGTTCCCATTCTAAAAAGCATTGATATGAAATAATAGAGAAACGTTTTAACAGAAAAACATCCTAGGTAGCTGATTATACAAAACTAATGGCCACATGTGTCCGCTAGAGAAGAGAATCGCATTCTGAAGGGAGATCAAACATAATATACTGTTTTTTTTTTTTTTTTTTACTAAGCCCATTGCTTCAAAACTACTGTTTGCAAATGTGCTTGGGGACAACAGTTTTTAATTTCTGGAGGCATGTTCTGTGGTTTAATGGAAAATATATCAATATTTCGAAGCATAGAGATGACATGCATACAAGGAAGGTTTCAGGAAGGAAGAACGTATGGGTGGCGGCAGATTCAGACACTCATACATGGCCATCTTCTCATTGCTGTTCAAGTCGCTGTTGCATCCAGCCAAACAGACAAGGTTACTGCTGTTGGTAAAGGTATTCAGAGTGAATCAACCCACTGACCTGTTATTTCATATTACTAAGTGCTGTCGATAACATGCAGGCATTTGAAAACAAAACTTTCAAGCCCTTATGTGTTAGTGCTGTCTGCGGTTTCACTCTTCACCCCAACCTTTCTAAAACGTGACTATTGCAGTGATTTATAGAAATTATTTTTTTTTATTTTTTGCATTATGTGCTGGTAAGTAAGCCTTCAGTATGCCATTGGCTCTGGATTCAGTTTTAAAGTGGGGATGCAAAAATGAAGAAGTTACCGGGGGTTCGGGGGTGTCTGTGTATAATGGTCTGATTATGTGACCAGAAAACATTCATTGCAGTGAAGACCCTTCAGATGCGAATTGTGTGTGTGTGGTTTTTTTTTTTACGTATTTTCAGACCAAATTCTTTGGATGGAAGAAAAGAATGTTCTTGTGTGTAATTTAACATCACCACTACCATCTCTACTGTATATTAGGCTATGAATTTGCAAGCTCACCAAAACAATCGTTTTGACTCCGCACGCCTTTCATGATCATACAACATACATCAATGCATTTGTGATGCCTAGAGTCAGCCTATATTATCCACCTGCTGTTTCACGTTATGATTGAACATTATTTGCTGTCATTCGTTGTGCAGGGATCATATGAACGCCACGGGTGCCTACATGCCATGGGAGCCTACATGCACATTTGCAGAATGCAATATACCAGGCCACCACTGATTTAAAGAAGGATTTAATGCACTTGGCTTTCAGCCTGAATACACCTTCTTTGTGACAGCAATGGAAAGAGGGGCAGCAGCTTCATCAAGGAGGAACACAAGCAGGTGGTCCTTTTTCTGTAGCTTCACAGACTCTCCCAACTTCATAAATGTCTTGAAGTGAAATGAGTCTTGTTGAGTCTTATTTTTTAACTCTCCAAGTTAATTGACGTCTTGATACTAAAATTAACAGGAATCTATTAGTGGATAAATAAGAAGAGGAGTCTTCTGACAGTTCAGCTTTTAATTAACTTCTAATATCAAACAGCCTGAATAAGAGGCACGATCCTCACCAGATGTTGGCCAGTTCATCCTCTGTCCACTGGAAACAAAGATGTGTCTATGCCTGGACCTGTACACAGACAGAACAGAGGAGAGACCAGAGAAGGAGGTGAGACCGGTTTTCATAAGATTTTCAGAGAAAAAGGAAGCAGAGGAGTCATTGTTGGGCTTACATTAGATGTGCCTGCTCATCATGTTGTTATGACTGAGCTGGGAGTAGCATGGACCATTCAGTGGGAGAGGGGCACAAGGACACTCTCTGAGAGAGGCGGGCAGAGAGAGATTGATGAATGATGATGAAGACATTGAGGGCAAACTGGAAACACACCGAGACATGATGAGGCTTGCGGAACGATTGCTGTTTTATTTAAACAGAAAATACATTTATGCCGATATACGATGTAGCCTAACTGCTCCAAATTTAGTTTATATTGCTTGACAGTAAGCTATAGCAGTTTAAGGTTCCTCAACAAATGGATCGGTGTCAAAGTATCCACAACTTGCGCAGATAATCTAACCCCTTGGTCACATGGGCGACAGAAACACTGATGCTGGGCGACTAGTTCCCATTCATTTTCAATGACGGTAGGCAACAGGCGTCAGGTGGATGGTAAAGAACAATTGGTGTAAGTTAGTATGGAGGAAAAACACTACACACACATTACAGATAAGTAGAGCACATTACAGATAAATAGAGCAGTAATCACATACCAGACTCACCGGTAATGCAAAGCAAAAGTAAGTAAAAGAAGACATACATGGCAATAACTAATAAACAAGAAATAAGACTGAGATAAGCGTGAGTGAAAGTATTGTCGTGGGCATGCTCAAACACACACACACACACACACTCTTCTGGACGATTTACCAGTAGCTAAAATATTTGGGCCAGGGACCAAAGTGATCATTGTAACAATACACAATCAATAAACTTGTCAAAACAAGTCCAAATTACATGCAGCATGCAGACAAAAACAACACACACACACACACACCAAAATGAGAAAATCTAAAACATGAATTTAGTAATAATATTTAAAGGGTGTGTATATTTGTCAGGAATTGCTCTGTACCAGAGGGTTGGGCTGGGTGATGAGAGGCTACTTCATGAAGGGGGAATGAAAAGGCGATAACAAGGGGCCACAGCAGCATTAGAAACTCATACACGTCCATCTTCTCATTGTTCACGTTGCTGTTGGCCTGGGCCCTTTAGCAGATAGATAGAGAACCTGTGTTGTTAATTCTGATAACATTTTTCCCTAACTTTATAGATTCCCCAAACTTTTGTCAAAGCTTGCCTATTGCATTGGTTTAAATCAATTCAGTTTTAAGTTATTAAAATTAATTACAATTACAATGAAGTTGTCTTTAATTCCTTTAGCATGATTGCTTATTATGTGCTAATGAGAAAGCGTATGATGTACAAGCCTACATACTCAGGACCTGCCCTGAAAGATTTTTCCACCTTTATTTGACAGGACAGTAGAGCGACAGGAAATGAGTGGGAGAGAGAAAGATGGGGAGGGATCGGGAAATGACCTCGGGTCGGAATCGAACCTGGGTCCCCGGATTTATGGTATGGCGCCTTAGCCAACTGAGCCCCGACGCCCCCAATTTATTGTTTTTTTAAAACTAGGTTTGCTACCGGAGAATATATGATTGCCGTCCCTGTACGGGGTCAGCTCTATGTTCCCACAGCTCTTTGTTCCCACAGCCCTATGTTCCCACATTTGTTAGGAATTTTTATTTTTGACAGAATTTTGGGAAATTAGGCCCTAAACCCTATGTTCCCATATTTCTTAGGAAATTTGGGAAATTGGGCCCTATGTTCCCACAGCCCTGCATGCTCTCACATTACAAAGATTTTTTTAAAAAAATTACACCCTATTTTCCCACAGCAATATGTTCCGATAAGGGCATGTTTACACCAACACAGGTAATATTTATCCAGTTAGCCCTTCCGTTCACATTAGAATGGAGGATTATGAAACTGATTCCAAAAATGATTGCTGAGGTGGATTTCAAAAATGATCGCTGAGGTGGATGAATATAAAATCGTCGTGGAATGTGGATGCAAAACTAAACCCCACTACCTGGAAGGCACCATTGAGGGCAAATATCGAATCTTGCTTGAACTTACAGAGGGGGTCTACCAGACAGGGGAAATGTGAGAATATAGGGCTGTGGGAACATAGAGCTGTGGGAACATAGGGCTATGGGAACATAGAGCTGTGGGAACATAGAGTTGTGGGAACATAGAGCTGTGGGAACATATACACGCTCCCACATGTACGGCTGATAAACATAACTGATCGTATAAAACAAAAAATAATTTAAACAAAACTACACAGTGCTCTGAAGGGACATTACAGCCATGCTCACCTTCACTTAATAATGTTGATTAAGTTATACATCATAGAACACGTAGCAGTAAAGCCCACCAATCACATTTAAGTGTGGGTCCAAGCCTGTGATCTGCCGTAATCATCCATGCGAGTGGGTGACAATGACCTCCTGAACCTACTAGTAGGTAGAGTAGGCACCAACTATTCCATTTCTATGGGGCCTTTATCAGCTGATATTGCCCATTCTATCGTGTGTGAGGGGGAAAGGTTGGGATTTTCATCAGAGGGCCGCCCTGCCAAGTCTACAAGCGTGATCACAAACTAGGGTGAAGAAAAAAGGCACAATTCCTTGAGTTTATAACCATCACTAACACAGTCCTAATGTGCCACCAATTAATTTTGTATTCCTTTCCTGTTGGTAAGCAGGTTTATGATGCACCTCATAGCGAGTTGTCAGGATTATGTTGTGGAAATTGCATCACTGGAACTATTTTCATACAGGACTATAATTCTTTTCAAGCTTTTTTAATTTGGGCCCATAAAATGATGTAAAGGGCTGCATCCGGCCCCCGGGCCCAATGCTTAACACCCCTGGTTTATACTTTCCCCCAGAACTATAATAGACTTCCTTGCCAAAAATCACAATGAGACTTTACTGACTTTGCACACATTCACCCCCCCCCCCCCCCCACAGACACACACACACACAGCTTTCATTTAGTTCCCCCACCTCCATACACCTCCAATATAGACCTCCACGACATACTCCACTTGACATACTGTTTTTCACACAATGCGTTCCAAGATACATAAACGCTACACTGACAGACACACTAATGGTTCTGACACTGTGTAGGTCATCATTGCTCACTGCACCCTTGTCAGAATTTATCCTGACACTGGGTCCACCTGTCAAAATGTCTGAAACCCTCCCAATTTATGTTTTTCTGATGCCAATCAATTGCCCCCATTTGTTATTTGACATTTACTCCAATCAGAAATGGCATAGATCTACTACTAACAGCGTTTATTTCAGTTAACGACTTGATGAAATTATCCCTGTCATGTCATGCCATTTCAGAAACTGTTATAGTGAATAGGAAATTACACCAAAGTAATTGAATTCAACAGAAAAGATAGATAGCCCTTCCAAATAGTCAGCCACTGCCATGTTGTTTGTATTTCCATTGACTCATCTTTCTTAAGTGGAAAGGCAGGCTTCCTTCCATGGTGTGCTACTATGACACACCTTAAACTCAGTTCCACATA
The DNA here is from genome assembly GCA_027497455.2 of Sardinella longiceps. Taxonomy (NCBI): domain Eukaryota; kingdom Metazoa; phylum Chordata; class Actinopteri; order Clupeiformes; family Clupeidae; genus Sardinella; species Sardinella longiceps. Next base: position 30,240,708 of record JAODXP020000027.1, read on the forward strand.
AGCTCTTCTATAAATATGGTCTGACAACCTTCATAAACTACCTCAAAGTTAGGCTACCCTCTGCAAGCCTCATGAATTCATGAATTAGAGCCTTAAAGGAGAAACCCAGTGTGAATCAAGACCACCTCAGTATTCTACAAGCTAAACCCAAAGGCCTACCAGAACAGGCCTTGCCAATGTATGAAGGTAAAGTGCGACCCCTACTGTTTAAATGAATCCGCGCAACATTTACATTTTTGATCATATTTTGAATTTACCTGCGCCTACAAGGCGGAACGGATAGCCTTAATAACAGCACTTGTCATTCAATGCATTTAGCCCATTTGCAACTATAAATTGATTTTTGTTCAACCATAGACGACAACGTAGCCTATCAAACATAAAAAAGTGTCGGGAGGCACTGAGAAATATGTATCATTCTCACGCACGCGCACGGTGCATTTGATGAGTGTGGTTGTGAAGCGGGAGGGGGCACCGGGGGTACGGACAATGAGGTAATGCTAACAATTTGTTACTTTGTAATGTTGTTTTTAGGAAAAGAAACAATGTGTCAGTCACTGAAATCACAGTTGCCAAATTAAAACACGCTATCCGCCGAGCGACGTTACAGCACCCGGCTTAAGTTAATAATAATGCTGTGCGGTGGTGCAGACGACCAACAGTTAACAATATACCTTTTATCTTGGGTAAAGTTAAGAAATGTTACCAATGTAGCCTGGTCTGACACCCTAAATCTGAAAAAATCAAAGATGACAAGTATTTTGAATGAATCATGGTAGGAAAACACTGGTCGAAATTAAATGACAGCTTTCTTGTTGGATGATTATATGGGATGTGCCTTTTACACTGTCTGTCCGTAGTAGGACCTATGCCTTGGAAATTTAACTGAAGTTGGAGTTTGCAACTCTCCGTGTCTTAACGACGTGTAATTTTTGTGTAGCCAGTGTCGTGACATTTTCTGAACGTCAGTCACCGAAATATAGCTGAGATGCATGGCTAACGGTAACCGCTAGCTGGCCACGTTCTCTCTGAGTAAATGGTCTTCAGTAGCTAGATTAGTTACTTGTCTACAGCTTATGCTTGCGGAGTCACATAAGTCGTGATGAACTGCATACTTGCATCTGACTAGATGTCTCTGTCATTATGTCCGTTTTGATTATAAGTGACAAAATAGTGGAGACATTCGTCTCTGCCTCTACAAAATCAGAGCTAACTACAGCTAGCACTGATGCATCAATTGGGGGTGTGGTTTAATAACTGATGAGGCATGGTGAAGTTAACTTTTACTAGGAATGGATGGGATAGTTGGGTCGCAGACAGTGACCGATATGCTATCGGGAAGAAAACGGCATGTAGCCTACAAAATGTAACGTGGTTATCTAAATCTTAGTCATTGACTTGCTGCCCATAATGAAGATTGCAGTTGCAGTTGGTCCATGAAAACAGAAGTGATTGTAGCTAAGATGTGAATCTGCAAATAAATTTTGATTGGAGTTTAATTTTCTTGTATGCACTATAGGCCTACCTTTATGAATCAAGAACTTGTGTATCGGCATGCCTGTCATATTATCCGTGGGCCTACTTTGTAAAACAAATTTGATACAACATGCCCTCACCATTCTATGAGTTGATGGCAAAGTTGCAGTCTATTCCTATCATATTTATAATCCGTCCATGTTGAACAAGCTGTGCTAAATAGTACACAGGTTTGACCTTTGCGTTTGTTTTTTGTGCTTAGCTCACAATTCTGTCCGAGGCCATATGACAGGATGGGTTGAGGAAGTCGGTCCTCTTTCAGACACATTTTGCAGACATTTGCACATCTGCTGTCTGTGTTAAATAGGTTTGGTTTTAGTACGTTTTAAGGGGTGGATAGTTGATGTGCTTTCCACACATTGCATACTACACATACCCCCCAAATCTGACATTTAAACACTGCACTGGTACACACTCTATGTACACACTATTGTACATCGCAGGCATTATGGTAATTGATGCATTTTGAAGTGATTGACAGGTGTTATTTTGGTATATCACTGTTGCCACAGTAATCTGTGTTGCTTGTAAGTAGTGTCATTATGGGACAGTAGCCTAATTAGTAGTAAGTCAGACATATCAAAGACACGTCTGAGAAAGGGGCTGGTAGGTCCAAAGGTCTTGGTAATAAAATAATGTAAGCTATTGGAAACAATCTTCTAGTTAAAGCAGACTTTTTTCTTTCTTTACACAAATTGTTAGTCCTGCTTCCAATCTTTGAATTTTGTACATGCATGCTTTGACTGCTCTTATAATACCAAAGACATACAATAAATTATCATTTAACATGATTGCAATTTTGAGTTTTAGGTCTTTGAGTTTAAGGTTTAGGTTAGGAAGAGTTTTGATTTGAATTGATTTGACCCTGATGTCCGAAGAGTTGAAGCATACTTGGATAGTGCTGGAGTGTAGGCTACACAAGTAACCTGGAGGTTGGGGGATATTGAATCCTTTAGGCCTATATCCACCTTCATATTACCAATGACTTTCAGACATTCTCCTTTGATTTTATGTCGCTCATGGTGCTTTGGTTATCCCATTTGTGCCTTTTGACATTGAATGTGGTTGGGCTGCTGGTACACTGTGTGCATTTGACAAAAGGAGGCCTTGGTGGTATTGGCTGAAGATTGAAGAGCTTTCCTAGGTTTGGGCAGGTTTGATTAGAATAATAGAATCAATGGGCCGCTGTTTCCATATTGAAAAAAGATGTCTGATGCGTTTAACTTGATCTGGTGAGAACATAATTATACCATAATGATAATACTTTAAAAAAAAATAAACACTCCAAAATTGCTACATAGGCTAACTATACGTTTCTTGAACCACGTACTGATGACAGCTTTCATATCAGTTCATGTCTGTGCATTTCCTGCTCACAGTAGCCTAGTTTCAATAATAGGCTACTTCTCAATAAAGTGGAAACATGCTGGTGTAGTAGGGTTTGGTGTATTACACATCACACACCCTGTCTCCATTTTTAAAATGTGTTATCAGCATTTCCTGTTGCTTTCCCCCCCTACTCTACATCTTCACTTCATCACATGGCTTATTTTAGATCTTTATCGGCTTAGGAGACTTGGTCAGGGTTTTTCCTGCAAGTGAAATACGTCATAAAGGTGTGTGGTATGGTATGTTTATTGAGTCATGTTAATGTATTATTTTTATTAGATTTCTCTTTCTCATGGTTTACAATTGGTTTATGTTTTGCAATAGGTTTATGACATTGTATCAATGAAAGGATAGGTTTATGACATTGCATCAATGAAAGGAGCTTTTTATTATTATTATTATGTTATGTTTCGCCTCGGCTTCCCACGTCTCCATACCATTGTTCCCATTGTTTTTAATAGGGAGGAGTGTTAGAGAGTGGCCTTTGTTTGTAAAGCATGGGTCCAGAGCACGTCTGTAGCTGAGGTTTGGACTCAGTTCTTTCAGCTCCTATTGTTACACTAGACCAATTTTCAGGCTGACCCATGCAGTCAATGTAGTGCATAGCAGATCATGGAAATGTATTTTTTCCTCCCATTAGAAGGTGAGGTGGGATTAAAAAGCAATGTGATCGGGGAAGTCAAAATACAAATTCTGAGGCTTTGTATTAGCTATGTTATTCTTGGTGGCTGTTCACTTTACAATAGCTGTTGGAAATGTCTGCATTGTACTCGGTTTGATAATGTCTTTTGTAAACTTTGGGAAAAAGGAAAGCGAACTTGGCCGCACATTGATTTCTTTGTGTTCGGATTAGAGGGACAAACAACCCATGTTTTGTAGATTTTGAAAGGTGATCGTTTGATGCAGGACTTGATTCGAAACAAAGATATCTCTTTTCATTTGCAGAGTTCTTTGATGTAGCCTCAAGCACTCAAGCATATTTGTTCATATACAAAAGTTGACTCAGACCTTTAGGTCGTAGACTCTGAACTGTGCTCTTCATAGGAACTGTAGATGAAAAAGTTTTTAGTGTACATAATACGAGAAATATATTTTTTTTTACTACGTAGATTTTCTACTATTATCTAGCCTGTTTTGATTTTGTAGCACCTTTCTAAGTCTACCTTGGTGACTGACTGTGAGGTTAAGCGTGGGAGATCTGACTGACTGGTCATGGAATGCCTATAGACACTGAAGTCCTAAACACTTGTAATCCCTGAGGTCCTCTTCTGGCTCGGTTGGCACCCATGCCGCTCCACTTCCCTGCAAATATCTTGCCAGCACAAGTGCTTTCTTGATGGGAGTTTGAGATTTCATTCAGGTCCATTGTTCTCTGTTTTATTGTAACTCTGGGTGCTATTGGTCCTTTCTCAGCTCTCTTCCTTCCCAGTGCTTGGCCTAGTTGGTGTCGTCATGTTACACATCCTAGGGGTTTTAGCTCCAAGTAAAATATACTGGACTGTGAGAAATTTCACTGACCTTTTGTCTTCTAGAAACATGAGCAGGCCTCAGCTGTAGTTGTGTATGCAACCTAGCCTACCTTTTGACGCCACCTGTTGTTAGTTAGCGTGTTTAGCGTAGTTCCTACATCGATCAGATTTGTGCATGCAGGTGTGATGAAATAATTATATTATCATGATGAAGGCCCCAGATGGTATTACTTTCCTTTCTTTGTACCAAAAACAGGCTCAGTGTCCTGAGGGCAGGTGTGGCAGACTGTGAATATTTACATCTTTGAAATGAATACACACATAGGGGGCAGCGTCCTTATTTATTGCAGCTCTGCAGGTTTTAATATATGAAGCACGTATGTTCACTGTGATCCCACATGTAGCCCATGGGAATGTGAATGTGTTTGTTTTTGCTGGTGAGCCTCTGTCTTTGATGAGAGGCTTGGGAGCACATACAGAGGCCGGACCAAACAGGATATGGCTGCATACCTATGGGTATGAATGGACAGACGGTCAATTCATGGCTGCAGACTATTCTTGCTGTTGTTCAATTGTCGGTTTAGCCTTTGACCGACTGGAGTTCTCTTGTCTATACACTAAAAGGATGTTTCCAACCAAGCACGCTGAGGATGGTTTGATGTTGACGTTCGTATGGAGGCCTTTTTAGGGAAAGCATGTTCAAGCATCTGTCATCAGTGGTCTTCAGCTGGGCAGGTTGGCGTGATGGGTCACCTTTTTATTTTTGGAGGGCACAGATCCCCTTCAGCAGATGCAGCATGCCCTAATGTCCTGCAGTAGCCAGTGGCAGCTGTTATTTAGCATGCCAAGACTGAGCAAGTCAACAAACAGCAAGCCAGAGTTGAACTAACATTTGTTACTTTGCAAAAAAACTTAGCACCAGAAGCTAAAAGGAAATGAGGAAATGAAATAATCCGAGAGAGAAAGTGACAATTCCTGTGGTCTGCTTGTGGCTCTGGAACCACTCCAATCACGGTAGGTGCATATCTTAGCAAGGGTGTGCCAAACATCGTCAGACTCGCCAAGTGGCAGGGCACCGTGAGGTTTGGGCACCAGTCTGTGAAACTGTTGGAGTTGGAGCCGAGGCAGTGTTTGCTGTACAAGAGGTCTCAGCAGGAGTCCCACTCAGTGGTAGGGACTTTCTGAGGAGAGCAGCAGCCAAGGTATTAATTAGCATTGCTGCTAAGTCCCCATGGAGACCTGGGCATTGTGATCCAGGTACAGGCCAACACAGCAGGTTCAACAATACCATCTACCGTAGAGATATCCACACTTCATATCACATAGGCCTTTTGATTGATTGTAGTATAGCATAACAACACATACAGTACAATCTCTCCAAGGATTAAGTAATGGAATGGCCTACAAAGATTACAAGACTACAACATGTTATGTGTGTTTTGTTGGGTTATCAGCTGTGTATGATTTCAATTCATTCAAAACAAATGAGACCTTAACACATTGATGGACCATATAGAATACCTCTTTCTATGTAGTGGAACAGGGGAATATGCAGTGGGCATAATATCCATCCCAGTGTATGTCAGTAGGGACCATTTGAGTATTTTTCAGTTTTAATTTTAACAGTCAGTTTAAATTCAGATGATTTTGTGGTAATAACCAATAATGACCCTGGAAAGCACATGTATAATTTCCTTTTGTATGATTCCAAACTGGTCGATCTCATAAACAAACCATTGAAGTTTAAGGAAATTGAATTATCCCTCCCTAAAATGAAAAAAAACCGTGCAATTTCTAACACAAAACATCTGTTGAATACTCATCATTAAAGTGTTACAAATGGGGCATCATCTTCAAAATGCATTTTGTGATTTAAATGGATTGCATGCCTTTCATGAATATTGATATCACATTAGGATGTCACATCTATTCAGATGTATTATATTCAAAAGGAGAAATGTTATAGAATGCTACCTATTAGGCCTATTGGGTCTATTCCTTGCTCTTTATTTTGGCACTAAAGGCATCTAAAAGATGAACATGAAGATATGATCCTGGAAAATCTCAAAATACCTTGGAAGTCACGTTGGTACCTGTTGTTAATGGATTGTTTGTGACGCCTAGCCACAGCTCACCATGTACTGTACCTCTTCTATTCCTGGAATTTTGGCAAAGAGAACATACCCTGGGGTTCGAGGTGGTGGCCAGATATAGCATAGTGGGTTTTTTACGCCAGCCGACTTCATTCGAGGCTGTCATGTGACTGCTGGCTTTGTGCTTTTTGGGCGCACTGACACATACTCATGAGCAGACACTCACTCACATGTACCAAAATGCCACACCAAAAGGACACACACATATCAGCTCAGGCATGGAAATGTAACTCCTTTACAGGCATACTTTTTCACGGAAGTTGTTCCAAATGTGCCTTGGTGGGTCAAACTGCCATTTTAATATTAAAATGCAAGATCTTCTGTCAAACTTCTTATTTGTGGCCAGTTGTTACAGTGCTTCTCCATCCTTTTAGAAACGGTGTATTCTTATGTTGTCTGAAACAATCATTCAGTCCTTTAATTCTATTCTTGTCGAGAGTCAGCGGGGGGGCATGGCGATTTGCAAACAAAGTTTGAAAGAAACCAGAGATTCCAACCGTTGGATTAGGCCTGGTGTATTGGTCGTAGCCACACTACATTATGAGGTTATAATATTGTTTTCCAGACTAACACCATTAGGTAAAGGATAATACATTTTTGTTGTTTAAAATTAAAATATGAAGATACTTTCTACCTAGGTGATGTCCCGTCAGGAACAAACCGAGTATAGATCCCTCGTGTATAATCTGAAAAGCTTTGCACATCACTGGATCTGACATTCTTCTCTGCAGATCCTCTGAAACTCCTCGTAACCATGCGGTTCAGACGTTACATGGAAAGATGTTCTATTAGGTTCAAGCCAAGTTTCTAGCTGGGTCATTGAAGCCATTCACTGTTCCACATTCCACTCATGCAATTGTCTTTCTTGTATGTTAAGTGTCTTTTGTCCTGGTGGGAGCACAGTCCACTTCAACAAAAACTGAGTTAAGTTGCCCAGTCCCTGCCATTGGCAAACATCCTCAAAGTTTGACGCTGCAACTGTCATGTTTATCATATCATGAACACTGGACAGGTGATGAGCACTGAGCAGTCTAGCATCTACATCTACACATGATGCTTTGAACTGAGGCCAAAAAGAGGAAAGAATTTAATCAGATCAGAAAATCTTGTTTTTTTTCTCAGATGTGACACCACTTGTGCGTCATCCTTTACGTGAGAAGTTGTGAATCACACAGGACTAGAGAAAGACCATTTTTGAAAAATGTCGGTCTTCAGGACACAAGGTAACATATGTAACAATACCAACTTTATACTGCAATTTCCCATTGAAAAAAATGTGTTTTTGTGACTTTGAAACAGACACATAGATGTAAAATCAGTGAAAACAGTGAGGGACCAAATCAGTAAAAACAGTGAGAGACAAAATTAGCATTTTGTAAAAAGTCATAGCTTAAATAGTTTTTTGCTTTAGGTAAAGAGTCACAGGAGTCCAGAAAGTGACAAGACAAGAGAGTGCCAAGTGCCATTCTCTCATTCTGTCTGCGATTGAACCACAAGTTGAAGAATTGCACCACTACCATAGCCTGGGAATTCCCATGCTCCTTTGCGCGCTTATTTCATTTCACTCTGCAGAGGAGCATGGTGACCATGGCCGTTTTTCTCGCTTACTTTCGGTATCCAATGGCAGAACAAAAAGGGATTTGTACGGCCCTCGATTGCATTTTACGTCACGTGGTGGCTCTGGTATTGGCTCCGAGGTATGTACAGACGCTATGATAGACATTCGTAGCGCCCAATAAACGGCTATGGACAATTGTAAACGATGCTTCCGCTACGAGAAATGCAATAGGTAGGTCCCCAGACTAAATATCACTTGTGATTTTAGTTTGGCATTCGCCAGGCTACCACTACCAACCTGTCTTGTTTCAATCAAGCCTTGAGTAAGAACAATATCAGGTGTTGGGCCTAGAGGGCAGTGTTCCCATACCCTATACAAGGAAACAGGCAGAGATGGATCGTTACATCTTTCACTTTAGTTCAGAGTAGAACAAAATCCTCAAACTACACTTTTTGTGTGGGTGATGTGGTCTATTATTGTCTGTTGCTGGTCGCTTCATCCACCACAGCTAGTGTAGTGAATTGAAAGTTGAGGCAGAAAGATTGACTCATTTCAGCCTAGATGGGCTTGGACTCGCCAATCTAATTTTAATTCACAAATTAAAAACTTCCACACGTTTGTGTGGCTGTTGACACTAGCTAAGTGAGCAGCCTCTCGTGTGTGTGTGTGTGTGTGTGTGTGTGTTCGTTCATGTGGGTGTGTGTCTGTGTCAGAGCTGAGTCATTTATTGAGTTGCTCCCCCTGGTCACATGGGTGCTTGTCAGAAGTCTGAGCAGAGGAAACATAATCCAGAGGAGGAAGGATTGAGCCATCAGTCTGCTGTGTGAGCCGCACAGAGCCCCTGCCTGAAAGAGAACTCTCACACAGTCTTCTCCCCTGCCTCTCTGCCTTCCCCTCTCTCTTTCTCTCTCTACCCGTCTCTCTCTGCTCTCACTGTACCACTGCTGTTCCTCCACAGTGCCCTGGCTCTACACTACGATGACAGTGGTAGCCCCACAGCAGTAAGCACACTAAGGTAAGATGGTCTTTCATTCATTCATTTTCTCCCCCATTCTCTAGCCTTAGTGTTTGTTTGTCCAGCTGTCTACCTTGTATCTATCGTGTATCCGTTTCCCAACGACTAACCTGATTGTGTATTCATTGCCACCATAGCCCTGATTGTGTGTGTGTACACTTCAAGGATGAAAATTAATCTGCTTTGTAAACTTTGAGGTTTATAGTATACTGTGATTTTTCTCATTTTGCCTAATCTGGATATCAAACCTTAAACTTAACCACCATGCTTGATAGTGTTTAGAAGTCATAAACAGTGCTACTTGATGCTAAGGCAACTTTTCTCTTTAGAGCTTTTGATACATTGTTAGCTGTGTTTTCTTTTGTCCACTAAGTGAGGGTGTATGGACATTACAGCTCAGAGTCATGGTAGTTAAGTGGTATCTACTAAGAATGCAGGAAGTGTGATAGAAATAGTTGGTTCTATGTAGAAATGGATAATAATAATAACATCGCTCCCCTGCCTCATAGTCATCTTAGAGTGATGAGGTACTGCAGAGATCTGGCAATCTGAGGTTGGAGACATGCGTCCTGTCTTGTGAGTTTGATAAGACAATTAGACCATCAAGCTTTCCCAGGGGACCACTGGACTTCCACTATTCCTATGCATGTGCGCGCACACACACACACACACACACGCACACACACACACACACACACACACACACACACACACACACACACACACACACACACACACACACACACACACAAACACACAGACTCTCTCTCTCTTTCTCTCTCTTATTCTCTCTTGTTGTTTGTATGCGCACATGCACAAATAAAAATACCTATGATGTATGAATGGTATTTTTACTCTAATGAGGACCTACATTTGAAACCTGGATTTGTCTGTAATGAAACATTGAGACCTATTTAATTCGTAGCTCTCTCGCTCACCAATGCACAGTTACCTCAAAGCATGCGTCTGCCGACTCCTAAATCAATCCAAAACTGTCATCCAGTGGTGGTGCGCTTTTCCAGCTGGACAGACGACGATTGAAAACAACATGTTGTAAAGATGTGGGTAAGCTGGCTAAAGCCGTTCCTCCATCCATAAAACTTGCAAGGCAAACTAGTACTTGCTTGCAATACTCTGTTATTGTCCTCTTGTTATAAGAAAGCTATTCGTCTGTGAGGGTTTGCACATTGTGATTCTATGTCTATTTCAGGATTGGTATTTGCTGTGTCTCTCCAATTTTTACGTCTGGAGTAACTTCTTTTGATGTCTCCTCAAAATGCAACCCACACACCCTTCTGTATTTGCCAAATGTGAAAAGACATGTCATAAAACTATACCCATGTCTATAATTTAGCGTCATCTGAAGCCTAGGCTGAATGACTTAAAGCCTGTCCTGAATATGGTCAGAGATTACTTTACAAGTAGCATGTTTAGTTGCCCATTCATGTCTACTATGCCTAGCAGTTCTCTTTCAAGTGATTTAATCGTGTTCCTTAAGTATTTTTTGTAGTGTATTTCTGAAACAAATTGACACCCACTCTTGGTGTTTGTGGGACTAGCCACATCCTGACCACAAACGAAAGCTGAACTTAGATCTTGACCTTGCCAGCACACAGGTCACCAACATATCTTCTAATTGGAATCAATTCATGTGTATTTCCATCTCTTTTCAGTGAAAGTAATGTAGTTTTAATTGCATGAATCGTATCCGTATTAAAAGCAGAACAATTCTGTTCTTATCTCTTCATACAGATGTTTTGGACAGTGAAACTCAAAAGCAAAGCCACAAAAAGATAAGGCAAATTAATATATGTGTGCAACATGTGCAACTTCAGCAAGTCTTTAGGGCTTCAATGCTAAGAAAGAGTTGCCTCACTTTGCTGAGTCACCACACAAAAAGAGCCTTGCTCATCAGCTAAGACTGAGAAATGACCCACCTTCCTGTTGCTTTCCACGCGTCAGGTCATGTGCTAGTGGCCTACTTTGAAAACACCCCTCTGCCAACATTCCGCCTGAAATTCTTTCCCTGTAGTGCTCATCCCTAAACGAGTAATTAACAAAAATTAATTCATTTATACCGACAAGCATTGTGTGGCATTTGCTCTTCTAATTTCCCAAAGTGTGTGATTGGGAAACACAAGGAATATCTGACAGTGCAATGCACTCTATGGTCCTAGGGTTAGGGTTATAAACCTTACTGTACAATTTGAGCGACTACAAAAAGTTAAAAACTGGTCAACTTTCTGCAAATTAGCTATGACGTGTTTCAGCTGTAAATCTGAACTGCAGTGCTGTAAATGGAGTGACAACAGACATGTCATAAGTTATTGGAGCGACATGAGCAAACACAGGAATTGCAGCAGCTTTTTTTGCGATTTCACAGCTTTAGTAGCTCTTGGTGTGAACATACATTTATGGTTGATAAAAGTTGTAGATACGGCATTACAATCACCATTGGGCTGTAATGAATGCTAATTGTTATTCCTATAGCTACCACCGCCAGTATATTTTAGGCCCCAAGACAGAGGAGGTGCAATTTTTGTCAGGTACCAGCCAGTGAAGTTGTAGAATGTGACACTACACAATATTTTGTAATACATCACATTACTACTAGCTGTCAGAAGACTACGGTTAGACATCTGAGAGGTTGGTGCAAACTCTGATGGTGGTGCCAAGTTGTCTTACACTGTTTGATATGCTGTGTGTGTGTGTGTGTGTGTGTGTGTGTGTGTGTGTGTGTGTGTGTGTGTGTGTGTGTGTGTAGTCAGCTTGAAATGTCAGTGTTTTAAGAAGGAAAACGGGACCACCACCCTTAGCTAGATATATAAGCTCTGTTCCACCCTCAAAGTTATTGGAAAAGGTGACTTTACCTGGTGGAATGGAAAAACAACCATTTAACTTTCACATGTACAACCGTGCTTCCCGTCAAGCAACAGCATAGCACTGCAAATGCACAGCTTGGGGCGTCTTGTATTTCTTGGTACTCGGTAGGTAGATAGGTTGCATGCTGAGGAGGTGAAGAGGACTTCTGCAGTTCAGTAAGCAAAACTCCCCAGCTCTGACATAAGAGATCAGAGTCTCTGGCAGTAGGGCCAGAGTGGTCCAGCTGTGGAGATGGGTTTAGGTCCCTTCTGGGAAACAGGGCCCCATTACCAGGGGATGACATGACTCTGTGTTATTACAGGGCACTCCATTATTTTGCCTAGTAAGTGCAGTGAATTACATTTTAAATTAAATGCATATGTTTTTTTTTTTTTTTTTTTCTCATGCTCTGTATGACCAAAGTAGAGCCATTATTCGAATTCAGATTATCCTTATGTGACTTTTTGTTATGTTCTTGCAATTGACATTCCGTTTTGATTTCAAGTTTCCAGGAATCTAGCATTTAAGGTTCAAGGGAAACATACGCAAGTATGTCTGTACTATGCAGTAAGCTATTAAGATATTGCTCTTATCAATTGTGTCATGGACCATTATTTATTTATTTGTTTGTTCTTTATTATCTACAGTATGTCTGTTGAATTCCCAACTGAGACTCTCATTCTAAAATTAAATCTCAGATAAATGGTATATAAAATGGTATCGCTTATACAAAATGAGTCTCAAGAGTAAATTATTCTTGGATCGCAACCCAAGTATGCATTTCATTGTATCTTGCTTATGTTTCCTCTTTTTAAACTATATGCAGACACACCGTTTTTATAACATCATTTCGTGGGCATAAATCTCATCTGTATGATGGCCATCAAAATGGAAGCTCTCAGTGTGTAATATGTGTGCAGTCAATTCTTTCATATTGCACCTGTGTTTTACAAGTTTCTACAGAGTAATTGTTTGGACATCTGGCTTGCTCAGCCTATAATGATATACATGTACAGTAAGGGCCATTTTTTTTAAAGAAGGATGCCTAAAACTTGACAATCAACATAGACATAGGACAAGTTTTAGGACATAGGACAAATTTTTATTAAAGGGATTTTTATTTAGCCATAGGATATATTATACAATTCTGTCCACCAATTCTGTCCACCAATTGTTGGAGATACCCCAGTGATTCTGTAACCATTCAATGTATCTGGACAAAACAATTTAAACTTTTCTGAGAACTTTATTCACATTTTATAACAGGGTGTCTTCATTTTGTACCGGTAGGTCTGGTTCTAGGGAAAACTAGAACTGCATTAAACACATTGTAACCAAAGATCTATCATAGTGACATAGTAACGCATTATGTTGCCTTATCTTAGTCACTATGAAAGATCTTTGGTTACAATGTGTTTAATGCAGTTCTAGTTTTCCCTAGAACCAGACCTACTGGTACAAAATGAAGACACCCTGTTCTAAAATGTGAATAAAGTTCTCAGAAATGTTTTAATATTTTTCCGCTTGAATCCTCTGTACCGTGTCCATGTCAATGAAAGGCTGTTATTTCCAGGAGATAAAGTTATGGAATTGTGTGTGTGTAGAGGCCATAGTATTTTTAATTATCCAATTTAATATTCAATCTGTTAGGTCACACAAAGCATGTGACCTGTACCTCTACTCTGAGCCATTTAGAGGTCAGACCTAAACATCTTCCACTCACTGTTCCAAAAGATCTGTAAAAGCTGCTGGTCTCATGACAGTGGAATGGCATCCACAGCAGACAGTATACATTGCATACCATGAAATCCATCGTCAGTCTTGTCTAGATAAAGTGGGAAATACTGCATGTGGTGTTCCCATTTCCTCTTGGATTTAGGCCTCAGTCCTGTGTCTTCCTGTGTAGCGGCTATAAATGACTGTGTCGCAAGCCACGTGCCGCACCTTATCTTCATCAGCGTTCCACAGTAGCCACTCCTGCTTATCTTACTCTTATCAGTCACTTAATACTTAATCAGTGTTGACAAGTTGGAAGTGCCTTTGGGCCGAGATCACTGTTCTACAGTGGTTTTGCTGTTTCTTTTTTTATTCTTTTTTTTCTTTTCAGGTGAAAGCGCCTATCACAAACGAGAACGTCATGCATGATTCACCATCGTTCACTTAGATTAAGAGTAATTAAACTAATGAACAAATGAAAAAAAAACTCTTATGGATTGGTGAAGATGAAGATCTAAGACTTTGTGCTGGCTTTATGTATGCCCAGACCCGACCCCCTAAACTGACGCAGAAAGGGCAGCGGAGGTGCGTCCAAGACCCTGTCTAACGCACTCCTCCAATCATGCATCTCCTCATTTGCTCTGCCCACAGGTTATGCTGCCCATAAGTTCCTGCCTGAGTCCCAGTGAGAAAGAGAAGGGCTAAAGCCTGAGCCAGGTGTGAAGCAGTCCGCTCTGCTGAGCCCCAGCCCTACCCACAGCCCACAACCACACAGGTGCTCCCCCAACGCTGGAACCATGAGTGACCCCCAGAACCCCAGCCAGGGCAAGGACACACTGACGCCCAGCAGCTACACAGTGAGTGCATCTGCTCTCTCCTTAGCCAGTCTATGGAGGTTTTTAATGATGTAGTACAGTACATGCTATAATGTGTGTGTGTGTGTGTGTGTGTGTGTGTGTGTGCATGGATGGATGTGTGTGACTAGTTAACTGTAGATGTTATACAAGTAACACTAGTACTTGGTTGGTAATTACTGTTCTTTTCCCCAGCACATAGAAAATGGCTTAATTCAGACTCCCATAGACATGTATTAAAGCGTTTAATGGTTGGAATGAAGAGCTTATTTTTTAATTCATTGCAGAGCAAGTACTGTATAGTCAACAATATGTTGTTTGCAGAAAACCTGAGCTCTATAGCAATCAAACAAGTCACAAGTAGATCAGAGCGGTACTATAAAGCCAAATGTTTTTAAAACTTTTTTTTTTTAAACAATGCACAAAATCATTGGCACCTGATAGTGGTATCACCAACGTCCTCCATCTTCCAAGAGACCCTGTATATGCCTCTCTTTATCAGTAGCTCTCCACATGGAGCAGGCTTCCCCTTCTTGCTTTCATACTGCCCCAGTCAGATATTCATTCGCCATGATCAGACTCCTTCTCTATACGTCTGGATTCCACGTCCTGTGCTCTGTGAACTCGACAGTATTGCTCCAGAGGAAAGTGCCAGTCAAGCTTGCCAAATGTTTCTCTCTCGCGCTCTCCCCCCTCAGCTGCACATCCTCTCTGGGCTCGCATTTTGCCTGCTCAGCCCTTTCAGGGCCTTTTTCAGTTCCGAAAGTCAACTCGTTTTGAGTTTTAGGTTTTTGGGTTGAACTGTTTACCCCAACAGCACTCCCGCACAGTCTGGCTTACATGGGACTTTCTCTCTCCACCTCAGTGCGTTGTGGTTCTACGCTCGTTCTGCTTCAGT